>NW_021024644.1:1824008-1895366 GCF_004153795.1 Camellia sinensis | reverse complement strand
CAGGCATTGTGCATGCCAGTTGTGCCAGCTGAAGTGCACGGACCTGTCCTCCATACACGTGTCTGGAGGAATTGAGGTGTTGGGAGGTTGTTCTTAAAGCTTTTGGGTTATTCCTAGTATTACCTCATACTTGGGTTATTGAGGTGTTGGGAGATTGTTCTTAAAGCTTTTAAGCTAGTTTTGATCAGAAAAGGGGGTTGGAGTTTTGGTTCTTGAAGTGTTCTTCAAGGGTGAGCACTATTGCTTTATATTTCCCATTCTTGCACTAGCTTTTAACCTACTTTGCATGCTGTTTTGAGCTTTGTGTATAACTAATAAAAGTTCTGATTTTTCATGTTTAAGATGTTTCATTAAGGTCATTTTTGTGCTTGGGGTCGACCTCCCCCTCTTAGGCCTCGTTTGGCCTCTTTTGTGCCTTGTTTGTTGAGCTTTGGGAACTTTCGTGTATTGGCCTTCCCGCCACTGAATTCCAGAGGATTTTCAGTGGTGGTGAAGGGGTTTTGAGGTCTTGCATAGGGGAGGGACACCTTTCTCCCTTTGTGTCTTATTTGCTTGTGTTTTGGCTCATAAGGGAAGCATGCATGCCTAGCTTTGTTTGGCTTTATTTCAGAGGTTATTTGGTGTTTATCTAGCATGTTTTATCTCTGTTCCATGTTGGTTCGTCGACCCCTTGCATGCACCATACACTTGCCTTGCATTCCTCTATTTTGCCTAGAGATGCATCTTGCATTTGGATCACCATGCTTGCATGTTTTGGCTTAGCTTTGTGAAGTTTTTGGTCATGTTTTATCATGTTCAAGCTCTGTTGGGTGTTGATTTGGTCATGCTTTCCATACTTTGTATAGCCTCTTTGCATTTTAGCTTGTTGGCTTCGGGTGTGTGAGTCTTTAGCATGCATTACTTAGGCTATTTTAGTGATTTGGAATCACTTATCATGTCATTTCAGTCCATGTTTTATGCTTACATGCTTGCATTTGATTACCCTTTCAATGCCTTGAAGAGTTGTGGTCCTATGCTCCATGTTTGAGTCCTCGGTGTATGCCTTTTTGTTCAAGTCCTTGGGCTACCATATCAGTGGGTTTGGGGTGTATTTTGACGCATTGAAACTCTATTTTTGGTTGCATAATCCATGCCATGTGTGGCCATGATAGTTGTAGTGGAATGCTCCCTTTTATGCCTTAGTTTTAGGCCCATTGGTGTGCATGTTTGCATAAGCATTTGTCCATCATTTCCGTCACTTTGGGCCACTGTTTATGGCAAGGCTGAGGTCTGCCCTTTGCGGTTTAAGTCCACCATTGCATGTTCGCCGCACGTTTGTTGCATATTTGGTTCATTATGTGTTGTCACATGCTAGTTCCATTACATATTTTTTCATGTTTGCTACATTGCATTTTGCATGCTTGGCATATTGCACATTTGCATATTTAGTTTGTATTACATTTGGCATGCTTTGCTAACTTAGCCTCATGTTGCATACTTGAGCCATTTTACATATTTGAGCCATATTGCATACATACATTGCATTGTGTTTGGTTTGGGGTGTCAAACCAAACATGGGGAATGAGGTGTGTTCGTACTCAAAGTGACGAAACACGTCTCAATCCTCAGTCCCCGACGCCCTTGATCTCAACTTGATAGGGCGTGAAGCATTCACTTGTTTGTTGCATTCACTCGTTTGTTGCATTCATTTATATTGATTTGCAAGCTTGGTGCCTTTGGCCATCATGCATCGAAATGCATGGTTGGTGGCCCGAGGACCGAGGGCCACACTCCCTTGAGTCTATAGAATGATAAGGAAAGTGGCCATGCACACATTGCTTTGAAATTTCCTTGCCATGCACTGTCTGTCCTCTGCTGCTGTCAAAACAGGATTCTGCAGAAATATTTGGCCGACCGACTACATACAGTGCCGACCGACCAAAAATATCTGGCCGATGGCTTCACAACTAGTCGATGACCATTTATCAATGGCCGGTGGATCTTTACCTTGGTCGGTGGCATCCCAAAATGATCAGGGAGTGGTTCAGAAGCATCAAGAATATTTTCACAATTCTCAGGGGTGCAGAACAGTGCAAACAGAGGAAACAGTGGCATGGCAACGGGTTTCTGAGCGAGGCGATCGAACATGCATCATTCAAGCATTCCGAGGCGGGGCTGCGACCACCTTCTTTTGTAATTAATTTTTTTTAATTGATTAGGATTTTGTAATATTTAATTAGCTAGGGTAGTTAATTATTTATTCAGTTTGTGTTATTTATTTGGACCCTCCGAGCGAGGGCAATTGTGTAATAAGTGTGCGTGAGTGTGTGTATGTCTTCCAACCCCACGTCTTTCTCCCTTTTACTTATTAGCTTTTGATGGTTAGTTTAGGACAGTCTTTCTCCCTTTTATTTATCAGCTTATGATGGTTAGTTTTAGGGCATATTTCAATTAGCATACTTATGCTCGCATGTTTGCATCATTCATATGTCTTGCATGCACCGGGCTCGGCGCATCATACTAACTGCATTGTATTTCAATTCCAAGTTGAATACGTGTTAGTTGTAGCATCTCACATGCCATCTTAGAATAGCCGAGCCTATCTTAGTTGCATTTTACATGTGTTGCATTAGCCATCATAACATGAACTAGGATCATGCATTGATTACTAACTAGTTTTTGTTTTGGCTCGGAGTACTCGGTAAGTGATTATGCTTTAGCATCCTTACATGCGTGTGAGTGACTGCCATGATAGCATGCTTACCATGAGGCTATATGCTTATGTGATATAACTGCCTGAATGCCTGTGGGTGAAGGTTGGGTTGCCTGAATTGGAATAATTCGTCGAAACCCGTGTTTTAGCCTACTTGGGAGTAGCAAACTTCAATCCATTTTCAAAACAAACAGATATACGATGCTTTGTTCCAACTTAGGCAATCCAGTCTATACTTGTATGCTGTGCACATCACATAGTAATTCTAGGCTAATAAATTGGAATAAGAGCACATAATGTTTTCAAAACTCGATGTCATGGTTAGCAGAGGCCGATCTTTGATCGAGTGAGCAGGGGTGCTCATGAAATGACATTCCCCAATCGTACCTAAGTTCCCGAGCCAAGGCAACTTTGGTGATGATGGACACGTGGCCTTAAGCACGAGTCAGGGTTTCCTAAATTCCCCCAAAATAAAATATTTAGGTGGCAACTCTGTATCTGGCAAAGCAGTCCATGTTTGGCACTTCTTTCTAAAAAATCTGTTTTTCAAAACGATTTGCTGGATTTGGACTCTTTAGTGATTTATCGGTCTCGCATTGCACTTTACAGGATTAGATTCAGAATCGTGACATTTGAGTCCGAGCTGTAGTAATCCCAAATGAACAGAACGGGGGATTTCCCTCCCGGGGCGTTCGGGGACGTCTACACCAACGTATCTTGGTGCTAGCTTTCCTTTCACCCCAAATCACGTCTGACCCTTCATTGGAGTTACTTTTATAAATACGTGGTCACGAACTTTGTATTCCCTATCCCTTCTTCGGACATTCGCATAACTCTTTTGACGGCTCTTTGCAGTTTTCAAACGTTGTTGAATCAGTTTCACTTTCTCAATTGTTTCTTACACAAGTTTTGGTCCCAATAATGGCCTATCACCTACCTCAGCCCAACAAATTGGAGATCGACACTTTCTATTATACAAAGCTTCATATGGGGCCATACCGATACTTGAATGGTAGTTATTATTATACACAAATTCGACCAATAGTAAGTAGGTCTTCCAATTGCTTTGAAAGTTTAAAACACACATCCGTAACATTTCAGCACACCATTTTCAGTCACAAATCCCGGCTTCAGTTTTGAGCCAATCTCCTCAATGATTTTCTTCAAGAACTCATCTTCACGTTGTTTCTCTTTAATTTCTTCAATGATAGCAAGTTAAGCAAAAATAGCGGCCAAGATCCCACCTTGTTCACGCAACACAAATTCAATCTCATTCTTCTTCAAGTCACACAACATCTCTCTCCGACCTGTGAGCAAACATGACAAATTCCCAATAGGTATTTGCCTTTCCTGGATGATACAGAATTTGGAAATCATAGTACTTAATCAATTCCAGCCATCTTCTATGTCTCATGTTTAGCTCTTTTGGGGTGAAGAAATGCTTTAAGCTTTTATGATCTGTATATACTTCACAAGTTACTCTATACAGATAATGGCGCCAAATTTTTAATGCAAAAACCACAATTGCAAGTTCAAGGTCATAGGTCAAGTAGTTCTTTTCATATGGACGGAGTTGTCGAGAGGCATAAGCAATTACCTTCCCGTTCTGCATTAACACACACCCCAAGCCTTTGTAAGAGACATCACTGTAAATCTGAAATCCATCTGTTCCGTTAGGCAAAGTCAGAATCGGTGCAGTTACTAGTCTAGTTTTAAATTCTTGAAAGGCTGACTCCCATTGATCGTTCCAGTCAAACGGTGCATTTGTCTGTGTCAACTGTGTCAATGGCATGGCAAGTTTCGAAAAATCTTTTACAAATCTTTTGTAGTAGTTGGCAAGTCCCAGAAAACTTTTGACTTCGGACAAATTGGTTGGTCTTGGCCAATCAACAATAGCCTCGATTTTCTGTGGATCCACTGATATGCCATCTTTGTTGATTACATGACCCAGAAATGCCATGGTGTCAAGTCAAAATTCACATTTGAACAACTTTGCATACAATCTCCTTTCTCTCAAAATCTGTAGAGCGGTTCTCAAGTGATTCTCATGTTCTTCCATACTTTTAGAATAAATCAAGATATTATCAATAAAAACAATGATAAATTCATCGAGATATTGTTTGAAAACCCTATTTACTAGGCCCATAAAAGCTGTTGGTGCATTTGTTACCACAAACGGCATGACCAAAAATTCATAGTGCCTATATCTAGTTCTGAATGTTATTTTCTCTACATCTTCTGCCTTAACCTTTAACTGGTGATACTTGGATCTAAGGTCTATCTTGGAGAACATTTGTGCTCCCTGAAGTTTGTCAAATAGGTCATCTATTCGGGGTAATGGGTATTTGTTCTTAATAGTCACTTTGTTCAATTCCCCATAGTCTATACATAGCCTTAAAGATCCGCCTTTCTTTTTGACAAACAAAATTGGAGCACCCCAAGATGAAGTGCTCGGACGGATGAATTTCTTGTCTAAGAGTTCTTAGAGCTGAGTTTTTAATTCTTTCAATTCAGAAGTTGACATTCGATATGGGATTTTAGAAATTGGTTGTGTTTCGGGTATTACATCAGTGGTGAATTCAATTTCTCTATCAATTAAGTCCCCTGACAATTACACATTGGAAAATTCACAAACAATAGGAATGGTTTCCACATTAAAACTAGTGGCACTCTCAGTCAAAACATAACACACATAACCCCAACATCCCTTCCTAAGCAATTTAACAGCTTTCATGGCAGAAATCAAGTATGGGGGAGGAACTACCCCATTCCCGGCAAACATAAGCTCTGCTAACTCAGGTGGACGAAATACAACAGATTTATTCACACAATCAATAGATGCGCAGTACTTTGTTAACCAGTTTATACCCAATATGTAGTCAAAATGATCAATCCCCAAAGGCAATAAATCAATATATAATGTCATGCCACCAATCACAATGTCACATGCCGGATAAACATACGTACATACCATAGAGCCTCCAGATGGTGTAAATGCAGATAACAAATAATTCATAGGTTCTAATGGTCTAGTTAATTTTTGAGAGAAAGTATGCGATACAAAAGAATGCATAGAAGCAGAATCTATCAGTACACATGCATTTTGAGAACAAATAGGGAGTATACCTGACACCACAGCTTCAGTGTTCTGTACGTCACCAGGCACTAATGCAAAAACTTGGTCTTGTCTCAAGGTTTCTTTCCCGGTGTTAGCTCTCGTATTTGTTCTAGCTGTAGAAGCAGATTCGGCTGAACTTGCTGCCAGACAATCGGCATTTTTAGATCTAAGTAGGCAATCTCTCACTACATGACCCATCTTGCCGCATCGGAAATAAGCATTAGATGCACGGCAACACACACGCTGATGTTTCCTTCCACATTCAGGACAAACTGGTATGGACCTACTGCTCTGCCTTGAACTACTTGTAGACCCCGTGTTCTGCTTCTTGTTTACAAAAGAACGACCCTTCCTAAAACCGTACCCAGACCTTTTACCTTTCCATTCTGTTATTGGCACTTTAAATTGTTTCTTTGCTGCCAGATTGGCTTCTACCATCAATGCCCTATCTAGCACATCCACATACGTAGGTAATTTTAGGACACCTACCCGATTAAATATATCTAAATCTAATCCACCTTCAAATTTCTGAGCTTTCTTGTAGTCCGTATCTATCATATGAGGAGCAAATCGAGCTAGTTCAGTGAATTTAGCCTCATACTCGGCTATAGACATGTTGCCTTGCTTGAGTTCTTGAAATTCTAAAACCTTTTAGTCTTGAAAGCACTGAGGAAAGTACTTGTCATAGAAGATCTCATTGAATTGAGCCCATGTCATATTTCCATTGTCAGTTTGAATTAACAACCACCATCTTCGAGTTTCATTTTTTAGTGTATAAGTGGCCAAAAGGACTTTCTGAGTCTCGGAGCAGGGAAATACTTCAAATAATTTTTCTGTCTCGAGTAACCACGTTTCTGCCTTCAATGGTTCAATACCACCCAAGAAGGTTGGCGGTTTCATCTTCATGAATTTCTGAGTTAGATTAATGATGTCATTATTATCTGGTTCAACTTGGACCGGAGGAGGCGGAGGTTATTGTTTTTGTTGTTGTATCATTACTTCAATTAGGGCTGTGAGCATTTGTTCCATTCGGCTCATGCGAGCCTTTGAGAATTCAGCTGTACCATCACTTCTTGTATTTTCCATTTGCTGTAAGTAAATAGAGCACTTATGAACATAGGCAAATAGTTCTTTTCACAATGTTCAGAACATTCAATCTCAGTTCATTCATTTAATTCCATGTGTTCATATTCAGGTTCAGTTTTCACATTTATAGCAATCAACACACACTCTCTCTCATACAGATGAAATGTCAATATTTCTTTCTAGGACATTCTATAACTCATATGGACTCATGTATGTGGTATAACTTGTGCTCTGATACCACTCTGTCATGACCCAAACCTGCCCTTAGAGGTTTAGCGTCGTAACCGATCAGTAATCTTTGGATTACCAAAGGCTTCTGAACAAATTAACATATAAGTAAGGGGCTGTAGAAGCAAATATAGAAACATACATAGTCTAATTGAGCTGTGTAGACATACACGGGACAGAAATTTTAAAAACTGAATATATACATATAATAAGTGACATCATGGTTACAATAATCTTATGTCACCAAAACGGGACTCAGCCCAGTATAGATAGACGAAAACATGTTCGAGAAGCACCAGAAATAAAACAAATTCTTTTGCATAGTTCACCAAACAAGACCACAGGATTTGACTTTCCGAAACCTCCTCGAAAGGCACAAAAAGGTGGTCGACAAAACGGAAATCCAGGCGATCATCACTGAGCTTGGCTACGCACCTGATCACCTACATATATAAATAATAACGTGAGTGGAAGCCCAGTGAATAATAACGGAGTAAGGGTTAATGAATGATATCCCATATCAGATTCAGAAAACAAATTCATATACAGAAATCAAAATTCATGCTTAATCACATGTGGTACATCCATTAGCGTTAACAGAACATATACAAAACAAATGCAGAAACATATGGTGGTTATTAGTAACTAGTTCCATAAAGGAACCTCTGGATCTGGGTAATAGATAACAGATATGCTGAGCCCCATGATAGAGCCTCCGATACGGGTAACAGATTGTAGATATATTAAGTTCCATAATGGAACCTCCGATACCGGGTAACAGCTAACAGATATCACATGACGTTAAGGATGCCACGAATACATTGTTAGAAACTGGACAATCATTCATTGCACAGAACATATCATTTCAGAAAACAGATCTTATTTTATTATACAGAAAATAAATAAAGTTGAACATAGTTTTACTAAGTTATTACTCACAGATTATTGCACAAATAACTTGATAGCAGCCAACGGATCAATAGTTCACAGCACGTGTCTGTAGACACCCCATTTTTGACCGACCTTAAGACTCAGACGTCATCGATTGAGTGCTCGGTGATGGTGCATATTGTGCTCGTTTTGAGGTTTCGGAGTTTTGGCTAAGAGTCTTGCCTCCAAGCCTCTGAACTCTTTGTGCTTTGACTCGGTTTGCGGACCAAGTCTTGTTTTCCCTTCTCGAAGGGAGGGAGTGGTCTTGTAGACCATCTCTCTGTGGTCGTAGACTGCTTTTCATGGTCGTAGGCCACTTTTTCCGTTTGGAGACTAGTTTTCGATTTTTGGAGCCTTTGGCCTCGCGCCTTGTCTCGGGACCGCTTAACATTCTCCGTTTGGCGTGATTTTTGAACCACACCTTGTTGCCTCTGCCTAGAGGAACACGGTGGTCCCGGAGACCACTTTTGTGGTTGCATACCACTTTTGATGCTCGTCAGCTAGTTTTCGGGGCTTTCGGCTGCGTGCGTTGCCTCCCGATCTCTCGTCTTGTATCCGTTTTGGTTTGTTTTTGGTACAAACCTTGTTTTCCTTGTTTGGAAGGTGGTACTAGGGTGGGAGACCAGTATTTCTCCTTGGAGACCACTTTTCATTTTTCCAGCTAGTTTTCTTGTCAGATAACTTGCTTTCTTGGTAGGGAGTGGTCTTGTAGACCATCTCTCTGTGGTCGTAGACTACTTTTCATGGTCGTAGGCCACTTTTCCCGTTCGTAGACTAGTTTCCGATTTTTGGAACCTTTGGCCGCGCGCCTTGTCTCGGGACCGCTTAACATTCTCCGTTTGGCGTGATTGTTGAACCACACCTTGTTGCCTCTGCCTAGAGGAACACGGTGGTCCGGGAGACCACTTTTGTGGTTGCATACCACTTTTGATGCTCGTCAGCTAGTTTTCTAGGCTTTTGACCGCGTGTTTCGTCTCCCGATTTCTCGTCTTGCACCCGCTTTGGTTTGTTTTTGGTACAAACCTTGCTTTCCTTGTTTGGAAGGTGATACAAGGGTGGGAGACCAGTATTTCTCCTGGCCGACCACTTTTCCTTTTTCCAGCTAGTTTTCTTGTCAGATAACTGGCTTTCTTGGTCTTTGGACCATCTTTTCTGGTCGACCACCACACCACCACCTTGCATTTAGTGTGTTGACCTCTCCCACCTATGGCCGACCATTTTCTGCTCTGGTTGACCACCTAAAGTGGTCAGCCGACCACTTTTACTAGCAGGCCGACCACTTCAAGTGGTCGGCTGCTTCTTGGCACCTTTTTGGAGATATTTTAGGACAGCTGTCACAGCTAGAGAGCATTTGAGCCATCCTCCATACACGTGTATGGAGGGATGGCATTCAAGCTTAGCTTCTCCAAGAAGCTTTGGCTTTCCTCTTCTATAAGAGGGAGGCTCCTCCTTTCGCCTCCAGGTTCAGAAAATCTAAGGGAAGAGAGTTACATATAGCCTTGTCTCTATATCACTCTTGTTCTTCATTTTTGTGTTCAAAAGTGTAGATTTGTCTTACTTTAACACACAAACGCACACTTAAACACCATCCTTTTTCTACTGAGGTGCTTTGGGGCTGATTTTGGTGTTCTTGGGTTTCCTTGAGCTTGGAAAACCTGCTGGAGTTGCAGTTATAAAGAGGGTCTTCAAGGGTGAGCTTTTGACCTTTAAATTCTCCTTTCTTGCTTAAGCTTTTAGCCTATCTTTCATGCTGTTTTAAACTTAGCTCATAACTGATAAGAGTTCTATTTTTGCATGCTTAAAAAGTTTGTTTAAGATCACTTTTGTGTTTGGGGTTGTTTACCCCCTCTTAGGCCTTCTTTGGCCTTGTTTTTTAGCCTTTTTTGTGAGCTTCGGAACCACCTTGTATTGGCCTTCTCACCAATGAAATCCAGAGGGATTTCAATGGTGGGGATGGTGTTTTAAGTTCCTAAAAAGGGGAGGGCCATCCCTTCTCCTTGCATCTTCAATGCATGCCTTAATATGCCTCATGTTTGAGCACATTTACTAAGTTTGTGTTAGCTTGTTCTTAGCATGTATTTGTGGTTATTTTGCTATGGAATACCACTGTTTTTACTTGCTTTGGTCACTCCATGCATGGTTAATACACTCGTAGTGTAAATCACACACACTAGCTTTGTATGCTTCATGAAGTAGCATGTATTTCTAGCCTATTTTCTTTCCATTTCAGTATGTTTTTGGTGATTTTTTGCCATGTCATGACTCTATTTTTGTTTGATTTGGTTAGCCTTTGCATGCTCCTTGCACTTGTAGTGCACTTCCATGAAATAGCCTAACATGCATCATGTTGTAACATGTCATTTTAGCATGCTTTTGGCTTGACTTAAAGAAGATTTTGTTCATGTTATACCATGTTTAAGGTCTGATTTTGATTGTCTTGGTCATGCATGACTTGATTTGTATAGCTATAGTTCAACCTAGCTTGTTAGCTTTGTACACCATGTCCACTAGCATGTTCTACTTGGCTTATTTGAATAATTTAGCATCACTTGTTATGTGATTTCAGTCCATGTTTCATGGCCGTACATTCACATTTGTCACACATTCAATGCGTTGGAGGGTTTCCCCCTTTATGTCTTAACATGAACCATTGCATATGCCTTCATGCCTTTGCTTGCGAGCCACCATTTCAGTGTTTATTTGGGGTTATTTTGCCATGATATAACTCTGATTTTTATTGCTTAAGTCATTCCATGCTTGGTCTTAATAAGTGTAATGTAACTCACCTTATTTGCCTTGTATGATTCATGCTTCATGCCCTTTTTGCTAGCGTATTTTGGCCTACTTCCATGCATGTTTTAGACTCATTCTAACATGTACTAGGACTGTTATGGGTTGCCTTAGTCACATGCTTCATATTTTGTATACTTGTAGTACAAATGCTCTTGCTTGCCTCAAGCTTTGAGCACCATTGCATACTTCATTTGTGTCGTATGCATGATTTGGCATCATCTAACATAACATTTCAGAGCTTATTGCATGCTTTTGTTCCCACTTCATTCATGCTTTGAATGTCTTTAAGTGTTGTGCATTATGGCTTTGTTATGGCCTTAGCTTGCATGCCTAGGCCTTTGGGCCCTCATCTCAACATGTTTAGGTCCTTGTTTTGACCTACTTGAGCTCTGTCCATCCTTAGTTCATGCATTTGTGCCATGTGTTGCATGCCTCCTTTGTGTTGCTCTTTGCTAGCTTTCATGCCTTAGGACCCTAGCATGCTTTACTTATGTTGTTTGAATGATTTGGCATCATTTCTTGCTTCATTTCAGTGCACTTAGTGTTGTTACACTTCCACTTTGGTCACTCATTGAGCACTCTTGAGAGTTGTGCTCTTTGGCCTCTTTGATGGCCAATGCATTGTGCATGCATGTCTTGCTTTATGTGCCTTCATTTCATCACCAATGGCCACTAATTTGGGTATGACTGAGGTCTACCCCTTTTAGTTTAAGTCCATTGAACATGCCATGTATACTTCATTAAGTATGCCACATTGTTCATCGCATTATGTATACCTTATACTTTGCATTGTGCATGCTCAGTTTACATCATTGCATTGTGCATGTGTAGACGTCCCCGAACGTCCCGGGAGGGAATCCCCCCGTTTTGTTCATTTGGGCTCACTACAGTTCAGGACTCAAATGTCATGGTCCTGTATCTAATCTCACAGAGTGCAATGTAAGACCGGAGAATCATCAAAGAGTCCAAATCGGGCAAATCATTTTTGAAAACAGATTTTTTTGAAAGAAGTGCCAAACATGGACTGCTTTGCCAGATACAGAGTCGCCATCTAAATATTTTATTTTGGGGAATTTAGGAAACCCTGGCTCGTTTGCCTAAGGCCACGTGTCCGTCATCACCAAAGTTGCCTCGGCTCGGGAACTTGGGTACGATTGGGGAAGGTCACTTCGTGAGTACCCTCGCTCGCCCGATCAAAGATCGGCCTCTACTAACCATGGTATCTAGTTTTGAAAACATTATACGTTCTTATTCCGGTTATTAGCCTAGATTTACTATGTGATGCGCACAACATAAAAGTATAGACTGGAATTGGAACAAAACATTTCATGTTTGGTTTTTGAAAGCGGTTTGCTACTCGCAAGTAGGCTAAAAATGCAGATTTTGCCACCCTCGGGTGGACTTAGGAAACATGGTTTTGCCACTATCTAGTGGGCTTAAAACCCGCAGTCAATGCATTGCTCCAATTCAGATAATCTAACCTTCACCCATAGACATTCAAGTAGTTATATCACGTAAACACATAGCCTCATGGTAAACATGCTATCATGGCAGTCACTCACACACATGCAAGGATGCTAAAGCATAAACATTTACCGAGTACTCCAAGCTAAAACAGAAGCTATGTTAGAAATTAATGCATGATCCTAGTTCATGTTAAGATGACTAATGCAATACATGCAAAATGCAACTAGAAATAAGCTCGGCTATGCTAAGAATGGCATATGAGATGCTACAGCTTACACGTGTTCAACTTGGAATTGGAATACAATGCAATTAGCATGATGCGCTGAGCCCGGTGCATGCAATACAGATGAATGATGCAAACATGCAAGCATAAGTGTGCTAATTGAAACATGCCCTAATCTAGCCATCATAAGCTGGTAAATAAAAGGGAGAAAGACGTGGGGTTGAAAGACATACATCACACACACGCACACTTATTACAATTGTGCCCTCGCTCGGAGGGTCCGAATAAATATTACACAACCAAGATGGATAATAACTCACAGCTAATTATTACACAATTCTAGCTAATTAACAAATCAACTAAGTAAGCAATAAACTAGCATGCAAACTATGTGGAATGGACTGCCTCGGCTCTGTTTTGGATGACAATGGATGGTGTATCCATGCTCAGTTCGCCTTGTCGGGAAATTCCATCGCGATGCCTTGACTTGCCTTTGTTCGCAATTGAATCCAGAAACTTGCACAAAGCTCCGAGAGGCTGAAACTCCACTCTGGGAAGCTGTGGGAGAGCCACCGACCAGCTATTGGGCTTGGAGACCACCCACCGACCAGTTTATGTGGGAAAAACCAAAATGGGTGGTCGGCCTGCCAGAAAAGCTGGTCGGCCGACCAGTTCTTGCCTTCAGTTTCTGGTTTTTCTGCAACAAAGGCAAGAGAAAGAGAAAGCAAGGTATTTGCAACACATGTGTGCACGACCACCCTCCCCATCATTGCACAAGCTCTAGGGAGTGTGGTCCTCGATCCTCATGCCACCAATCACGTATCTCGATGCATGATGGCCGAGAAGTCAGATTGCACGACTCAATGTGAAATGAATGCACATATGAACGCAACAAGGCCTAAACTCCATCATGGATAATCCGAAGCGTCGGCGACCGGGAATCAAGGGATGTTTCGTCACTTGGAGTACGAAACGTCCCTCATTTCCCGTGTTTGGACTAAACCCAACTCCAAACATAATGCAATATGCATGATATGCATGAATGCAATTCTAACATGCGATCCTAGATGCAATGCCACTGAATGACGTAAACATGCAAAGGATGAAAATACAAACATGCACCTAGCATATACAATGCTAACACTACATGGCATGCATAATGCTCATGAACTAAATGCGACTAACAACCTATGGCATACTCAATGCGACTAACAACCTAGCATACACAATGCGAGGAATGACATGGCATACACAATGCTAACAACATAACATGCATAACACATTGCAACATGGCATACACAATGCAAGGTGGACTTAAACCAATATGAGTGAACCTCAGCCACACTCAAATTAGTGGCCATATGATGGAAATGAGACAACCGAAACACATGCAAACATGCACGATGCAAGGGACCAATCCTAAGGCATCAAATGCCACTCTACCAAAGCATGGTAAAGGATGAAACATGGCATAAAATGACACATGATACAGCTCTAAAATGGCATAAAATATGATCCCGAAACATGCAAATATGGCACACAATGCAAGCTAGGGGGCCCGGGTACCGAAACTAGTGAAGTGCGTTATACTAGAGGTACCCAAAGCAATGCACCAAAGACAAAACCAACCCTAAACAGACCCTAGTCAGGTCTAAAACAGTGGGGAAATGGCCTAAAATGATGGCTCGGAATGCAACGAAATGGAGCTCATTCAATGGTCCGAAAACAAGGCATACAAGTCCGACTCTCAAACACATTTAAAGAGTACAAAACATGGCAATATGGCATTCAAATAAGCTCTGAAATATGATGTATAATGAGCCCAAAACATGAACACACCTCAGTATATGCATGGAATGAACCTCGAAACTCAAAGTTAGGCATGGGTATTGAACTACAAACATGCAAAACAAACATTATTCAACCATGAGACCCAAAAATAGAGCTGGGCAGTCCAAAATAAGTGCAATATCAGTTTAAGGCATGGCCAAAAAGTGTTAAAATCAAGGGTCAACAAAGCATGCAAAGAAAGCTAGTGAACTATGAGTTACATTACAACTATATGGAGCATATGAAGGCTTACCAAACCAGCCAAAAATAGAAGTATGTCATGCCAAAATATGTCCAAATAACCACTGAAACTCAGTCAATGCATGCAAGAATGATGGGCTCCTTTGAAAGGCCAATAAGGGAGTTGTTCTACACATGCATGATGGACACACACAATGGCAAAATCACCCCTGGATAGAGGTTCTGAGGGTCCTAAAACCCACTAAAAAGAGCCTGGAAGGGGTCTAGGAAATATGCAAATAAAGGCCCCTTTGAAAGGCCTTGAATGAGATTGTTCTACACATGCATCAAAGACACCAAATATGGCCAAAAGGGCTCTGGACAGAGTCAAGGAAGACCTTGAAACTCACAAATAATGACTTGAAACAAGACTTCTCAACATGCAAAATGGAGCTCCTTTGGAAGGCCAACAAGGCTAGTAAAAAGAACAAGGGGTGAGAGGGTCACCCCTCTCTGATTTTAGGGCTCAAAAACACATCTAAGCCACTAAAAATCCACTGGATTTCAGTGGTTAAAAGGCCAAACCGAGGCCAATGCAAATGCTCAAATGCATGGCTCAAAGCATGAGGAAATGAAGCATGAAAGGGGGTAGATGACCCCCAACAAAAAAATGACATTGAGCAAACTTGAAGAGGAGCTCAAAAAAAGACTTTTTTTAGTTTATGTCGAAGTTCAAAAATGCTTGCAAATAGGGCTAAACTATGGAGCAAAACAATGTCAAATGAGGGAAATGGAGACTTACCCTTGAAGAGAAGAAGGCCAGCAGCTTCTGGACCAAAATAATGAGTCTTCAACCTTTGAAAATCAGCTCCAAGGTGCTTGAATGGATGGTGGAGGTGCTAGGCTATGAGGTGTGGTGTAATGGCCAAGAACAATGGGGTATTTGAGCTTGGATGAGAGAGATATAGAGGGTGGAGTGTATATGCCTTGCCTAGTTTTTCTAACCCTTACAAATGGAGGGGGAGTGTTGGTTTTATGGAGGAGAAGAGCCAAGACTTCTTGGAGAAGACTCAAGAGAGGGTCAAAGCTTCTCAAAGAAGCTTAACCAAAAAGGGTCAAGCTTCTTAAGAAAGCTAGACCAAAAGGGTCAAGCTTCCTCAAGAAGCTTGACAAAAGAGTCAAGCTTCTCTAAGAAGCTAAGTAAAAGGGTCAAAACCAACTTAAAAAGACCAGCAAAAGGTTTAAAATCTCGGACAGTGGGTCAAGTACTACACAGCTAGCCCAGCTGTATTACACTCAAGAAGGCCAAAAAGCAGAAGGCTAGCCGACCAGCCAAGGTGGTCGGCCGACCACTTCCCCTAGCCAGCCGACCAGGGGTCAAAAGGGTCAAGGTGAAATGCTGGTCGGCCATACCAGAAAGGTGGCCTCTGAGATGAGTAGAATACAGTTGTATGGTGGGAGACCAGAAAATGTGACCCAGAAGAGAGAAAAACCAGCTTTCTAGCAAGGTACAAAAGGGTTAGGAAGAAAAGCTGGTTAGCCTACCCATATTGGTGGCCTCCCAGATGAGTACAACACAATGGTGGTATGGGAGACCAGAAATTAAGGTCTAAAAGTGAGAAAAACTAACTTTCTGTCAAGAAAATCGGCTGGAGGAGAGAGAAAATGGTTTTCAAAAGAATTGCTGGTCTCCCACCATCCTACCACCTTCCAAACAATGAAAATAGGGTCCATACCAAAAATGAACCTTAGCTGATGCAAAACGAGGGTTCGGGGGCCAAAACACGCGGCCTGGGGCCCCGAAAACAGGCTGTTAGGCACCAGAGGTGGCGTGCGATCGCGAAGGTGGTCTCTCTGGCCACAGTGTCCCTCTAGGAAGAGGAAACAAGGTGTGTGCCAAAAATCGGAGCAAACGAAGGTAGTTAAGCGGTCCCGAACCGAGCACACGACCGACGGCTTTGAAAAATCGGTAACCGGTCTCCAAACGGGAAAAATGGCCTACGACCACGAAACGTAGCCTACGGCCACTGAGAGATGGTTTACGAGACCTTTCCCTCCCTTCGGAAAGAGAAAATAGAGAAAACAGGACCTGGTTCGCAAATCGAGGCAAGGCACAAAAGGTTCTGAAGCCCAAAGGCAAGGCTCTCAGCTGAGACTTTGCAACCTCAGAACGAGCACAATATGCAACATCACCGAGCGCTCAGTTGATGACGTTTGAGTCTTAAGGTCGGTCAAAAATGGGGTGTCTACAACATGCTAACTGATATTTGCATTGTGTGTACATGTCCCAAACATTGCTAATTTGTCCTTGTAGCATTGCATTGTGCATACATGCATTAGCATTGTTCGCATGCCATTAGCTTTGTTAAGTTAATCATGTCACATTGCATTGAGTATACCATGTAGTTTATTCGCATTGTGTATGCCATGCTTGCTTGCATTGTGTTTGGAATACGTGTTAGTCCAAACACGGGAAACGATGGACGTTTCATACTTAAAGTGATAAAACGTGCCTCAATTCCCGGTCGCCGACGCTCTCGATCATACATGATAGAGTTTTAGGCTTTATGTGTTTACTTGTGCATTCATTTTCATATTGAATTGTGCAACTTTGCCTCTCGGCCATCATGCATGAAAATGCACGATTGGTGGCCCGAGGGTCGAGAACCACACCCCCTTGAGTTCATAACATGATAGGGAGGGATGGTTGTGCACACATATCTTGCAAATACATTGCCATGCCCTTTCTTGCTCTCTGTTGCAGAAAACTGAAGTCTGACAGCAACAACTGGTCGGCCAGCCAGAAAAAGCAGTTGGCCGACCACTTTTCTGGTTTTTCAACAACCAAAAGTGGTCGGCAGGTGTTTCTAGAGACCAAAAATGGTCGGCCACCCTCCCACAGGATTCCTAAGGTGGAGTTTCATCTTTCTGGAGCTTGGTGCAAGTTTCTGAAAACAAATGAAAACAGAAGCAAATCGGGACATCGCATTGGATTTCCGAACGAGGCGACCGAGCATGCATGCATTCCTCTACCTCCGAGAACCTCTTGCTTTACTGCTTTCCTTAGCTGCCACGCTTAGATAGCTAGCTTTTGCTTTGGTTTGTACTCTTAATTAGTTAATGCGTTAGCTATTCGATTCATTTTGTAATAATTAGTTAACTAGGATTAGTTAATTAATTTGTTGTGTAATAATTAGTTTAATTAGCTTAGATTAGCTAGTTAGTTTCTTATTCGGTCCCTCCTTCGAGAGGGCGCATTGTTGTAATAAGCGTGCGTGTGTGTGATGCATGTCTTCCAATCCCCATTTCTTTCTCCCTTTTACTTAACCGCTTACGATGGATAGTGTAAACACCCCATTTTTGACCGTCCTCAAGACTTGGACGTCACCATTGGAACACTTGGTGATTATCCTTGTTTGTGTTCGTCTTGGGTTCCCGGAGGTCTCGGCTGTGCGCCTTGCCTCAGGATCTCTTGACTCGACCGTGTTGTGTCTGGTTTTGCATCAAACACTTGTGTTTTGCCTTGGAGGGACAGGGAATGCCTTGTGAGGCATCCCCACACATCACCGGCCATGGCTTGAGGCCACCGGCCAGTGATTTTATGCCATCGGCAATGTATATTGCCGGTCGACACTCTTTATTGCCGGTCGGCCATTTATTTTTCCAAAATGGCAATTTTGAATGGCCGATCATTGTTCATCTACTTTTAGTAGATATTTTGTGCCAGCTGTGATAGCTGGCACCCACTCTGCTCCCCTCCATACACGTGTATGGAGGGAATTTCCTCTTGGATGGCTTGTTTTGGAAGCCTTACAAGAGGGAGTTGCCTATAAGAAGAGGCTTCCTCTCTTGGCATTAGGGTTACAAAAAAAATTCCAGAGGAGTTCTGGATTAGGGTTAGGGTTGATATATATTTCCTATCTCTATATCTCTCTCTTGTGTGTGTCTAGTGTGTGTTTGTCCATACTATTGCACACAAACACATAGTGTTACACCTTCTCTTGGTTGTTGAGGGACCAAGAGGGTTGTTCTTGGTGTTCTTGACTGGATTTGAGCTTAAAGAGGCAACAAGATCATCATTGTGAAGGAAGACTTCAAGGGTAAGAAACTAGCCCCTTTTTACCCCATTTTTGCACACTACTTTTACCCATCTTGCAACTGTTTTTTGGCTTTGCATATAATACATAAAAGTTCTGTTTTTAAGGCCTCTAAATAGTTTGTTAAGAGTGTTTTAAGCTTTGGGGTTGTTTGACCCCTCTTAAGCCTTGTTTGGCCTTGTTTTGTGCTATTTTGTGTGAACTCCGGGACTTTGGTGTTTGGGCCTCCTCACCACTAAAATCTTGAGGGATTTCAGTGGTAAGGATGGTGCCTTGAGGTCCCAAGAAGGAGAGGGCCACCCCCTCTCCTTGTTGTCCTTGAAAGGACCATTTTTGCCTCTTGAGGAGCACCTAGCTTAGGCTCTTGTTGACCATGCCTTAGCTTGTTTTATTTATGCTTATTTTGCCATGAAATAGCATTTTTTTAAGTTGGTTTTGGTACACCATTCTTGCTTAGCATACATGCGTTGTAATGCCATTTTGTTGCCTTAACATGTCTTAGGTTGTAAACCATTGTTCTAGCATGTTTTGGGCTTGGCTTTGTGAAGCTTTCATGTTTATTTTGCCATGATTAAGGTCTGTCCTTAGTTGTTTGGGTCGACTTTGGCATGTATTGTATAGCCCCTTTGCATTTTTGGCTTGTTGGCCTTAAGGGTGTGAGTGTATAGCATGCATTACTTGCTTTGATTTAGTGGGTTGGGACCATTTTCCATGTCATTTCAGTCCACTTAGTATGCTTGTATGCTTGCATTTCATGGTCCCTTTGATGTGTCAAAGGCTTGTGTTGCATACTCCATGTTTTGGTCATTGTGCATGCTTTTGAATTCAAGTCATTTAGATGCCATCTAAGTAATCTTTTGGGCTTTTGTTTTATGTGCTAAAACTCTGTTTTGGATCATTGAATTCATGCCATGTTTGGTCTTGCTAAGTGTGGTTCAATACCCCTTTAGCTTGCTTTGAATCTTGGACTTTGCTTGCATACCTTGATTGCATTGTTTGGGTTGGTTTGGCACCATGTTCTTGCATGATTTTCAAAGCTGAATTTACATGCTAATTGTCCATGTTATGCCTCTTTCAAGTGTGCTTGAGAGTTGCCCTTTTGTGCTTAAGTATTAGCCCTTTAACATGTGCATGTGTGTGCGTGTGTTGGCCTCCATGTTTGAGCACTTTGGCCACTGACTTAGGCTTGTTTGAGAATTGCCTAATCATGTTTAAGTCCATCTCTTTGCTTGTTTGCATACTCACCTCGCATGGTTTCTTGCATACTTGCATGTACACATTGCATTAGCCTAGGTTGCATTGCATTGTGCATGCATTGCCTCACCTCTTGAAGTGAGTCATGATGGAGGTAAAAGCCCCTTGGTTTGACTATGTGCATTGCATTACATTTGAAATGAAAAATGCACAACTTGGTCTCTTGGGCTATCACGCATTGAAATGCGCGCTTGATGGTCCGAGAACCAAGGACCATATCCCTTTGAGTCATAAACATGATAAGGGATATGGTCGGTGCATACATTGCTTGAAATGCATTGCCATGCTGTGCCTTGCCCTCTGCTGCTATCAATTGCAGGTTCTGCAGACATTCTTGGCCGACCAGCAGTGTTCAGTGCCGACCGACCATAAATCCGTGGCCGATAGCTTCATCAACAGTCGATGATCACACCTTACTGCTGGTGGCCATTCTCCTCAGCCGGTGGTGTCTCCCAATGTCCAGGGAAGCAATTCTGAGACTTTGGCAATTTTCAGAGGGGCAGAGCAGGGAAAACAGAGGCAGCCTACGCATGGCAGTGGACTTCCGAGCACGCGTGCATTAAGCCCTCTTCCCGAGGCCCTTTTTCTTACTTTCTTAAATTAATTAATTTGTTTAATTAATTTAGTTGGTCTGTAATAATTAATTAGCTAGGATAGTTAATTCATTATTCGAATTGTATTATTCTTTTGGTCCCTCCGAGGGTTTTGAGGGAAATAGATCTGAAAAAAGTGATGAAAAGGTCATTTTCGCGACTTGATATACGCACAATCCACTCGAGCGCAAGAGTTCGTGCTCGAGCGTTAGACACAATAAATTGTTCCGTTTGAGCATAAGAAGTGACGCTTAAGCGTAGAATGCACACTCCCAATAGTTTTGCAGACAACAGACCATCGCTTGAGCGCAAGAATGACCGCTCGAGCGCAGAAAGAGCCACTCGAGCGTAGAATATAATACAAGGTACTTTGAAGAAAGTATTTCAAATCTAACTTGAATACATGCTACTTGTGCATTTTCACATGTCATTCATAGAATAGCCGAGCCTACTCTAGTGACATTCCGTATGCGTTGCATTAGACATTTAAACATGGACTTGGATCATGCATTGATTGCTAACGAGTTCTTTGTTTTGGCACGGAGTACGATGTAAGTATTCATGCTTTAACATCCTTGCATGCGTGTGAGTGTTGCCATGATAGCATGATTACCATGAGGCTAGCTGCTTATGTGATATAACTGCTTAAATGCCTGTGGGTGAAGGTTGGATTGTCTGATTTGGAATAGCTCATTGAAATCTGTGTTTTAGCCTACTTGCAAGTAGCAAATTCCAAAACATTTTTCCAAAACAAACGGATATGCAATGCTTATTCACAAATTAGGCAATCTAGTCTATACTTTTGTGCTGTGCGCATAACATAGTAATTCTAGGCTAATAACCGGAATAAGAACACATAACGTTTTCAAAATTGGATATCATGGTTAGTAGAGGCCGATCTTCGGATCGGGCGAGAAGGGGTGCTCATAGCTGACCTTCCCCAATCGTACCCAAGCTCCCGAGCCGAGGCAACTTTGGTGATGACGGACACGTGGCCTTTGGCACCGAGTCAGGGTTTCCTAAATTCCCCCAAAATAAAATATTTAGGTGGCGATGCTGTATCTGACAAAGCAGTCCATGTTTGGCACTTCTTTCAAAAATTTGTTTTCTCAAAACGATTTGCTAGATTTGGACTCTTTGGTTCAGATTAAGAACCGCGACACAAATCGAGTCCAAACTGTAGCACGAGGGCCTCACGCGGGCGCGTCTACAGATAGTTTTAGGGTATATTTCATTTAGCATACCTTATGCTTGCATGTCTGCATCCATTCATCTATATTGCATGCACCGGACTCGGCGCATTATACTAACTACATTGTACTTTCAATACATTACTTGAATACGTGTTTAACAGTATGTTATCAAGTTACATTTCACATGACATTCTAGGTAGCCAAGCCTATCTTAATTGCATTTTTGCATGTGTTGCATTAGTCATCTTAACATGAACTAGGATCATGCATGATTTCTAACTAGTTCCTTGTTTTGGCTCGGAGTACACAGTGAGTGTTTACGCTTTAGAATACTGCATGTGTGTTAATGTTACCATGTTAGCATGCTTACCATGAGGCTAACTGCTTATGTGATTAACTGCCTGAATGCCTATGGGTGAAGGTTGGATTACTTGAATTGGGACAATTCATTGAAATCCGCATTTTAGCCTACTTACGAGTAGCAAACTTCAAACCATTTTCCAAACAAACGGATGTGCGATGCTTAGTTCCAAATTAGGCGATCTAATCTATACTTGTGTGTTGTGCGCATCACATGATAATTCTAGCTAATTAATCGGAATAAGAACACATGTGTTTTCAAAAACAAGATATCATGCTTAATACAGGCCGATCTTTGATCGGGCGAGCGGGGGTGCTCATTAAATGACCTTCCCCAATCGTACCCAAGTTCCCGAGCCAAGGTAACTTTGGTGATGACGGACACGTGGCCTTAGGCACGAGTCAGGGTTTCCTAAATTCCCCCAAAATAAAATATTTAAGTGACGACTCTATATCTGGCAAAGCAGTCTATGTTTGGCATTTCTTTACAAAAATCAGTTTTCCAAAACGATTTACCGGATTTGGACTCTTTGGTGATTTATCAATCTCACATTGCACATTGTGAGATCAGATTAAGAACTGTGTCATTTGAGTCCGAATTGTAGCATTGAAGCCCAAGGGCGCGCCTACAGTGTCTTACACAAACATAAAAGATACACATATTAAAACACACGCTCGGGTCGTATTTAACTTATTTCGTTTAATTCATAGTGTGTTTCTAGTTCTTATCCTTCATATTTGTCTTAATCTTGGCCCATGAATGCCTAGGACGCAATGTGGATGCCAAAATGCATTTGAAAACACTTTGTCAAAAATGCTAGAAACAGGGGTCTCGCTCGAGCGCAACTTCCTTTGCTCGAGCAAACATGTAAAATGCGAGTAGTCACTCAAGAGCAACTTCTGTCGCTCGAGTGGTCTGCAAAAGTAATGGTTGTGTGAATTCTCCGCTCGATGGCCGCTCGACGGTCGCTCGAGTGTGAAACTGAGGTCCTCGCTCAAGCGCAACTCTTGTCGTTTGAGCGGTCTACAAAAACATGAAACTTCTGGGAGCTTGTATTTCACGCTCGAGCGGACTTCTGGTCGCTTGAGCAAGAGTGCAAGATCATAAAGTGGTCGCTCGAGTGCAGGTTCTATTACTCGAGTGGAGAGGTCGAATTCTGGAATTTCCAGATTCACCTCCAAGCTGCAAAACTCAAATTCAATGCCTTCAAACTCAACCTTTGGGCTCCAAAACTTGAGAAAACATGTCTAAACTTGGAAAACATTGAGAATTAACGATCATTTCGCAAAATCAAGGCCCAATAGCATGTCAATTGTCTAAAATTTAACTTGAAACTCATGATATAAACATGCATATAATTTCTTCACACTTAAACCTTTCAAATCATGCTCAAATAAGGTAATTTAATGGAAAACATGTTGAAGTCTCATGATTGAGTTAAAAACATGACATGCGTTGGAGAATCACTTGAAAACAACTTGTAAAATACTATGAAATGCACGTGCATGCTCTAAACTTCCTCTTCCCACTTCACTATTCCATTCCATGCATGAATCTACTTAACTTTCTTGAGTTCATGAGGTAGAGACTTGAATTCCTATCGTAAAGCCTTGAATTTCCAAGTGTTGAAGCCTAATCTTCCAAACTCTCTTATATTCTTCTATAATTCTCTCATTTTCTTTCTTGATCACACTTCCTCTATTAATCTCCATCTCCCCCACGTTGAAGCTCAAAAAAACGTAATGAGTGTACCCAAAAATGAACTAGTGGGGTCAAGTAGGCCTTATATAGGCTTGTTGAGTGGTAATTAATTAAACTAAGCAAATGAGCATTGATCAATCTAATTTAATTCACTCCGAATCGAATTTCAGTTAAACATACCATAAGGTCCTAAAAATTTCAAATAACACATAAATCAAGTTAATTTCGTGATCGGATGCCGATAAGGCCTTCAATTCGCAAAACAAAACGTAAACATGAACATATCTTTCTACGATAGACAGATAGAGACACAAATAATACAACACACATGCAATTAATTTAGGATTTCATCTTAATTACTTATTGAGTATTCTTAATCATGGTTTAACAGTTAATCATAGATCGAGGTTGTTACACTGACCATTGCCAGTGAGATTAAAGATGAAGAGTGAGCTCTGAGAGTGAGAGATGAGGGAGATAACTCAATTTTGAATTTTGAATGTATGTGAGAGAGAGATAGTTGAAGAGAAAAGGATGGAAGGGAAGAAGAAACATAAGGAGAAAATGTATATCTACCGTAGGATGTATGTGAACAAACAATCTCAACCATTGAAAGATAATTTGTTTCTTGAACATTTTTTAGCTGTTAGATTGAATTAATCTAACGGTTCAAATTTTGACAAAGGGTCAAAAGTCCTATCAGAATTCAAGAACTACCCTTTCTTGTTATATTGATATATATGAAATGCATCCAACATATGCATCCAAACCATCTCTCTTTCCCCGTGTATATATATATACATGAAATGCATCCAATCCATGAAATGCATCCAAACCATCTTGTCCATGTATATATATGAAATGCATCCAACCTACAACCCACAAACCCATATCTCTCTCTCTTTATGTACCTAACTCATGAATTGCATCCAAACCTATCTCTTCCATGTATATATATGAAATGCATCCAATCCACAACCCATAAACCCATATGTTGGATGCATTCAAACCCATCTCCTCTCTCTATATATATATATGAAATGCATCCAATCCGCAACCCACAAACCCATATCTCTCTCTCCGTGTATATATATTAAATGCATCGAATCTATGCATCCAACCCATGAAATGCATCCAAACCCATCTCCTCTTTGTATATATATGAAATGCATCTCTAAAACAACATTTCATGGGCATATATATATATAAGAGTGGAAGGATAAATTGGTCATTCAAAACTTCAAACTTGGTGCCAAAACCTTTAATTTCAGTGCAAACACGCTTCTCTGGTGCGTCTGCCCCACATACTGTTAAGTCTACTAGATTTCGTCACTTTTGCACTTCAGTTAAAATCACAGGGAGTTTATGAGTACATTTATCAACGTTAGGAAGGTAATGTGAAAAAGCGTGAAACCACAGGGGTAAAATATAATTATTATTTTTTTTATAAGATAAATTATAATTAGGAAGATGATTTTTTTAATTTTTTTTGGTTTATTTTTAATGATTTTTTAAGGATATATTTTAGTTATTTTTTACATGGTTCTAATCAAGATGCATTAAAAAACGTAAAAGTAATTGATTAAAAATATTAATAAAAATCATTAAAAATAAAGAAAAAATTTAGTAGTTTGTGAAATTTTGTATTTTTATTTTTTGAATTTATCTAATTTTTATCTATTTAACATATAAAAAGAAATTTTCAATAATGGCCAATAAAAATCTGTCTAAAAATAAATTTTATATCTTAAACCAAACAAATTTTTTATTTGTAATTTATGTTTTTTGTTTAATAAGAGACAATTTCAAAATATTATTGAATTCATACAAATATTTATTTAATTATATAAAACCTTAATAATATAAATATTTTTGGCAAGGGTAAATGACAAATATATCTCTTAAAATATACTTAAAATGCGAATTGTTTCATGTGATTCTAGAAATTATATCTCACTTCTTCAAGCTTTTAATTTCATAACAAATTATTTATTTTATAAATAAATTATCAAGTCAATTAACAAATATTAATGATGTTAAAATTATATTTTAATTAATAATTTAAGTAATTTTATTATTATATAAAAAATAGATAAAAATTCTATTTTTTAAATTAATTATTTTAAATAAAAAGTTCTTACAATAAGAATAAGGTGAATTACAGTAATGGTCTATGTAGTTTGAGACTTGTGTTATTTTGAACCCTAAACTTTTAATTGTAATACATTTGATCATGAATTTTGAATCTTATTTTAAATAAGGACAATTGAAAATATTGTTATTCAATTTCAAAAGCAAGGTTGTTAATTTGATAAAATATAAATTAGTTTGATAAAAATAAATATCAAAAAATTATTTTTGAATTTTTAAAAATTATTTAAACCCACCAAAATTATATAAAAATGATATTTTTTTTACTTTTTTTTATTACTAATTTAATTTTTAATATGTGTTTGGATGATGATCATGTAATGAGTGACTATTTTTGTTGATATTTTTTTATGATTATCATTAAATAGATGGTTGTATTTGTGTTAACAGATATTTTTTTTTTTTGTGGTTATCATATTGGATGATTATTATACTTTTAATGTGTAATCGATATATTTAATTTATGAAATATTTTTAGTTTTAGATTTTTTAATTTAATAGATTGGTTTAATAATAACGTCAAAGTTGTCACCATGCTTGACTTTTGAAAAAATAGAAACTAATTTAACGAAAATAAATATAAAAAAATTATTTAAAAAAAAATCTACCCTTTTATTTTCTTCACCAATTTAATTTTTCGTTACTTAATTTTTTTTTTAGAAAATAGATTTTGAAAACAAAATCAAATAAAACTTTATAATTAAGAAAGTTTCAACATTATTCATTGAAAAAAGGCCGCAATATTTTCAAACAACATACAAATTAATCAACATAAAATAAGTTATATAACGACTTTACCCTTGAAATGGACCATTTGCAAAGGAAACATTTTTAATTGTCTTTGTTTGAAACAAGATTTAAAATTCATGATCAAATGTATCATAATTGAAAAATCAGGGACCAAAATAACACAAGTCTCAAATTACATGGATTGTTAATGTAATTTGCCCATAAGAATATTAGGCATTCCATATTTTTGGTATACCTTAAGGCCAGTTTGTTTTGCAGTTTAAGTGGTTAGATTAGATTACCATTTGCTGTGGGTCTACTCATAACATGTTTGGTAGTAAAATGGAAGGGCGGATTAATAGTCCAATGAGCTTAATAATCCCCTTCAGTAGGGGATTAACTTGGTTGAGTTTTGGGTGAGGGTTAGGAAAATAGTGAAGGAATTAAGTCTATTTTATATAAAAAAAAAATTTAAATTTTTTTTTTTATCAAGTGCACTTGTTAGTTTTAATATTTAGTTTAATTTTTTTTAAATAAATAATTTATTTATTTATTCTATAAAAATAATTTAACAATTTCATCATTAATTATCTTTATACTATCATTAAAATAAATACACTTTTACTTAATCCATTTACTAATAATTTTCGCATTAATAATATTTTCCCTAATCATCTTTTTAATTTAGGCCAAGTTTGGCAACCCAAGAATAATCCATCTTTTTATCTTTTTATATTTTTTCCATCACATCACCTCTCTACTTTTCTGCACATCTTTTCGTAAAAAGACAAAAAATACACTTATTTAGGTCATCCCAAACAACCCCTTAATCCGTCAAACACTGTATATGCTAAAACCAAAAAAATAAAAAACATAAAAAAAAACCGACCCCAGAAACCCTAGCGTATATATTTTCCGCCACTCAACCCCTATATATGGCATCCGATCCCCCAAATCCTAGGGTTTTATTCCTCCTACTGCGCCGAGAGAGTCTGAGAGAGAGAGAGAGAGAGAGCTCGGGAAAATGGTGAAGTTCTTGAAACCAAACAAGGCGGTGATCGTCCTCCAAGGTCGGCACGCCGGAAGCAAGGCCGTCATCGCCAAAAACTTCGACGATGGCACTCGCGATCGCCCTTACGGCCACTGCCTCGTCGTCGGCATGGCCAAGTACCCCAAGAAGGTGATCCGCAAGGACTCCGCCAAGAAGACCGCTAAGAAGTCTCGCGTCAAGGCTTTCATCAAGCTCGTCAATTACAATCACATAATGCCTACTCGCTACACTCTCGATGTCGATCTCAAGGATGTGGCCACTCTTGACTCCCTTCAATCGCGCGACAAGAAGGTCACAGCCTTGAAGGAGGCCAAGGCTCGCTTGGAGGAGCGATTCAAGACTGGCAAGAACCGGTGGTTCTTCTCCAAGCTCCGCTTCTGATCAATCTTGATATTGGGTTTCGTTTCTTTTTTTCAATCTTTAGTATTAGTAATGTTCTCATGTCTTGTTATGTCTTGTTTGGATTTTAGTGATTTCTCATGATAAACTGTTGTTGACTTTGATGTTTTGAAGTTTTGTTATGATTTAAAGGTTTTCTTAGATCTGTTCTTGTTATGATGTTGAAATAGAAGAAAGTGTGGTTTTATATTTGGGTTTTCTATTAAGCCAGCCAAGAGAGCAATGTTTACTTTCAGTATATTTTCATAGGTTGGAGAGGGATGCTGCTAATAGGCCTCATTTTTCAATGGAACCCCCACCTCTTTATAAATTTTTTATTACAACCATCTTCAGTTTCCACTCCCTATTCCCTCCCATCCCCATTGCACCTCTACTCGCCACAGCCCAAACTTTCCCCACCCCTTCCTTGTACCCTTCCCATCCCTTCCCATCCCTTCGCAGCTCTCCTATAGCGCTCACTTGTGCTCCTCTGCAGCTCTGCAACTCTCCCCCTCTCCTTCGCAGCGCTCTCACAACCCTAGTCTGCCACTGTGATCAAGAGATATCACGGGGTGGGTGGGGTTGGGTCTGGTAGGGTGGCGGAGGAGGAAGGGAAGAGCAGAGGAGCAGAGGAGCAGAGGGGCTGGTGAAAGGCTTGGGTGGGGCTGAGTATAGGTGGATGAGGGGGTGGGGGTTTTAAAGGATCGGTAGAATAGGGATTGTGGTGGGTGCTAAATAAAAATAAAATGGTGGGCATCAATTTTGTGTGTGTGGGGTTCCATAGAAAAAATGTGAGTGGATATGAATTTATTATGTGAGGGCTATTGTCACTACATACAACATAATCTTTTATTTTCCTCACATTGATAAGATGACTTGTACAAGAAACTGTGGTAGTGCAAGGGTGCTGCAATGATTTTATGACCTTTTTTGTGTGTGTTGCAATTCATTGGTAGCAGTGTATAAGGTGGTCTTTTCTACTGACCTTTTACTTGATTCAGAAGGTATAGAATTTCTTATTTCATTTCAGTTGGTTTTGGCTAACCTGTGTGATTTTATTAGATCATGTGCTCTAAGCAATCTCAAATATGTCATTGTTTTTCTGTCTCTTTTCATTGTATTAGTATTATTGAACTCTGTTTGTCTCCTGACTCAAATTTATGGAGATTGTGACCCTCTCAAAAAAAGTGTTATTGAGTGAGAATTTAATCATCATATTCAGATCACAAAAATTGTGTGTAAGTTTGCTAGAAGGAATTCTTTTGATGTCTAACTTTTGATCAATTAGTTCTATGGTATAAAATCTGAAAATTTTCCATGTATATATTTTTTTATTTTCTTCTTGGGACATAAAAGCTTGGTTTGATAGGGTTGTGGTACTCTTTTCTTTTGGCTGTAATTGGCTGTAAGTAGAACAAAGTGGAGTACTTTGTATCAATCACACTTCTGAATTATTGACTTCAAAGTTTTGCTATGATTTAAAAGTTTTAATGTATATGTTCTTGTTCTCATATTGATTTTATTTTTACATGCCATACCTTCAGGTTATATTTGAAACTTCTTGTGTTCTCTAACTTGTAGTTCTAGTTGTGGTTTCTATATATTGTGGTGCATTTTGTTCAATTGGAAAATATGTGGTTGTGTGTTCTTTTTCTGAAAAAATACAGGTTGGGCCATTGGATAGTGACACTCGTTAGCATTTCTTGTTCTGGTAATAAGAAGTGATTGTATTTGTGTTTTCACTAAGCTAAAGGGGATATCTTCATAGGTGGAAGAAATGTAAAGGTACTGGCTATGGATGATTAGGAGCACTGATTGGCTTTTTGTATTATTGTGATACTTGTTAGCGTGTTTTATTGTGATGATGGGATGTGGTTGTGTTGGGGTTTCCATTAAGCCTAGACATTTACACTATAAATGTATGCGTTTAGGATGTTTTTGTACATTGTGTGCTGTTAATATCCCCCACATTTTTTAGTGGATCGCAGCTCTTTAGAATTTTTTTTATTACAATTCTATCCTGTCATGAGACTCCCCTTCTTATCCTCATCTCTAACATCTAAACCACCCTAACCCTAATTTTTACATACCCCAGCCACCACCCTTCGCCACCATTTTTGGTCTCCCCCCCCACCACTTCTCTGCATCTGACCTCTACCCACTACAGCCTAACCCTACCACAGCCCTCCCCTTCTCCCCTTGTATTCCCTCCCATGCATTGCAGCCCTCCCTTGGCCGTCCTTTGTGTTCCCCTGCAGCCCAGCAACCCTCCCCTTCCCCTTCGTAGTGCTCTTGCAACCCTAGTCCACCGGTGGGTGGGTTGGGGCTGTGAGGGTATGGTCTGAGCTGGGAAAGGCTGGGGTGGGGATAGGGATAGGAATCATCGGTAGGGGAAGGGGGCTGGAAGTGGAAAGGGTGACGGTCCAAAGAGAGGGCTGAGTTGGGAATGGTGGGTGCTCAAAGCAAAAAAAGGGTGGGTATCAATTTTGTGTATGGGGGTCCAAAGATAAAAGGTGAGGGCTATATTAGCAGCACCTGTGGAAGCGGTGTTGAGAGGGTATGAATTTACTTAGTTTTAGTTGACAGGTACAGGCTGTGCCTGGAACATCTAAAGGAAGACCATTAATGAAATAATTTGTTTTGAATTCTTGATTAAGGGGTGTGGATTGCCACCAAATAATACAACATATACCTTTTTTCTTCACATTCACTGTCGTGATAAGATGACTTGTATAAGAAACCATATTAGTGCAAGGTTGCTGCATTGATTTAGGTTTTTTTTTGGTTGATGTTGCAATTTATTGGTAGCAGTGGATATAAAGAGGTCTTTTCTATTTATCTTTCACTTGATTTAACAGGCATAGAAGTTCTTATTTAATTTCAGTTGGTTTTTAGTTAACCTGTGTGATGGTATTAGATCACATGCTCCTAGCAATCTCAAAGATGTCATTTTTTTCTTTTTATTTTTTTCCACACTGTTTCATTGTATTAGTCTTATTCAAATTTGTCTCCGTACTCAAAATTATGGGGTTGTGACCTTCTCAAAAAGAGTTATTGAGTGAACATTTAATCATCAAATTTAGATTACAAAAACTGTATACATTTGCTTGTGGGGCTTCTTTTGACATCAGTGATTTTTTGATTAATTACTTCAATGGCATAATTTTGAAAAATTTCTAGGTATGTTGTTTTTACTTTCTTCTTGGCACTCTTCTTTTTAGCCTTAACTGAAAGCTTGATGGATTTCTCTAGAGTAATCAAAAATGAATTTTGCACTGTCTTGGTTACTTATAGTTTTTCCTTAAAATACAAATGCATTTTTGTTTTTCCGTATCTTCCACAAAGCCATAACAAAAATAGTATATCAAGAGAGATGGTCATTAAAATGAATTTTACTTTTAGCATTCCCCTTGAGCCAATCCATTCAAGGCCTTCTCATCATATCCATGTACCATTGTTTATCAAACACAATGAGCCACACTTCTTTTGCCATGTAGCAATCTCTAAATAAATGATTAATATCCTCAACCCCATTGCATCTAGGACATTGAGGATCATTTGTCAAGTCTCTCTTCAATCTCATTTGATTGGTGAACAGTTTTCCATGAAGCACAGTCTACAAGAAACCTTTAAGTTTTTGTGGTAATCTCAGTTTCCACACCCAAGACTAGTCCTCCTTGTCCTCATTTCCCAATCGCAGCTCATACGTAGAGGAAATAGTAAAATAGCGGAAACAGTAAAATCTCCACCAGGAGACCCCTTTCATATAGGAGTGTCCATCCCAGTGTCGCCAGGGGTGGTGCCCCAAAATAAGAGCTGCCTGGGGGTGGGAAAAGTTACCTTTCACAAGGTTTACATCCCATTTCCTATCTTCCCCCAGCAACTCTCTCATGTTGATAATGTAAGTAGTATCAGTATGGTTTAGAATAGTTAGTACTGGAGATAGTTTCCTCAAAAGGAATTGTTTCCACACTACCCATCTTTCCAAACATTCACATATTTGCCATCACTAATGTTCCACTTTACACCTTTCTTTAAGATTGGTCTGGTGCTCATGATGCCTCTCAAAATATGAGAAACATCCCTGTCTTTCTTCAAATCAAAGAATGAAGTTTTGTTTAAATATTTCGTCCTCAAAACCTCACACCATAGACTGTCTCTGTGGCTAATTAGATTCCAGCCCAACTTTGAGATCAAAGCTAGGTTTTGATCCCTAGCTTTCTTAATCCCCAGGCCACCATTCTTTTTCATTTTACACATCCCATTTGACAAGATGAATTTTCTTCTTTTCCGTAGTATCAGCCCAGGGAAAGCTTCTATTCATACTATCAATCTCATTGCATTACAAACCTTAAATGGCAAAAACATAGTCTGCATAGGATAAGAAGGGATAGCATAGGCCACAGATTTGATGAGAGTAGCTCTACCAACCATGGATAGAGTATTAGCTTTCCACCCAACCAACTTTTTTTGCATATTCTCTAAAATGTGAGTGAAATTACCCCTGGTAACTTTGCCATGGATAATAGGAACACCCAAATATCTCCCTAAATCAGAGGTAAGTGGGATGCCACACTTGATACTAAACTCTTTAGCGCTCCTCCTATCAATGTTAGGCGACGCAAAGAGCTTGGATTTATGGGAGTTAATTTTCAAATAAGAAATCTCACAAAACTCATCCATAACCTTCATGATTGTGCTACAATTGGATGTAGTAGCTTGGCCAAAAAGCATTAAGTCACCAACAAAGAAAAGATGAGTAAGTTTAGGCCCCCCTTTGGAAGTCTCCACACCTTTCCAAACTTTACTGTCAGCTTTAAAAGTGATCATATTAGACAGCCTCTTTAAACACAGCACAAAGAGGAATGGGGACAAAGGGTCCCCTTGTCTCAACCCTCTAGAAGGTGTGAATTCCTCCAGAGGCTCTCCATCCCATATAACAACAGTGCTAACAGTGGTCACACGGCACATGATAAGCTCAATAAGATTATGATCAAAATTAAACTCCTCCAAGGTTTGTTTTAAAAAGTCTCAAGAAATATTGTCATAGGCTTTTTCCAAATCAATTTTAAAAATCATACCTCCCTTCGCATCTTTCTTTTTGTTCAGAGAATGAATAATTTCTTGAGTAATGATTATGTTGTCACTAGTATTTCTACAGGAATGAAACTGCTTTGGTTAGGTCTAACAATCTTACTCAATAGGGGCCTCAATCTATTAACAATGATTTTTGAAATGATTTTATAGGAAACATTGCAAAGACTAATAGGTTTAAATTGTTTCACACTCTCAGGGTTATCAATTTTAGGAATCAAAGCAATAAGAGTTCTATTCACATCTCTAGGAATTTGGTTATAAAGAAAACACTTTTTAACAAAATTACACACAGAAGCACCAATAATGGACCAAGTGTGGAAAAACACAGCCTGGAACCCATCCTTCCTAGGAGCTTTAAAGGCATTAATATTCCTAACAGCTCTCCACACTTCCTCATTGGTAATGACATTGGTATGGGCAACATTGTCCTCCTAATTCAACTTACAGCTCACCAGCTTGCTCCAATTAGTGTAGAAAAGTGATGGAGTATAGCCAAAAAGATTGACAAAGTAATTAGTGATCAGCTCTCTGTGAGCTTGCTCCAATTAGTGTAGAAAAGTGATGGAGTATAGCCAAAAAGATTGACAAAGTAATTAGTGATCAACTCTCTCAGTTGGTCAGGTTGGTCCACTCACACATCGTTCTCATTCTTGAGAATCTCGATCTTTCTCCTTCTCCTTGAGTTATCCACTTGACTCTAGATTTTTAGAACCACAAAAGTTTCTCGTGATACAAAACTTGATTATATTGCCCAATAAGATCAAGTTCCAAATGGTAAAGATTGTGGGAATAGTTGGTAGCCTAGGATATCTGGATTCCTTCAATCCGCCCAAGCAACCATCTCTTTCTTCTAAAAATGTTACCAAACACTAGGGGTGTAAAAATGAGTCGAGACCCGTGAGTGGCCTAAAGCCCACCCGAAGCCCGAGGTGGGCTCGACCCGTTTTGGCCCAGTTAAGCCCTGGCCCGAGCCCAGCCCAGTACCTTGGGCATGGGCCTTCCATTTTGGGGCCCGGCCTGGCCCAAAAAATTTTGAGCCTTACGGGCAGCCCGGCCCAACCATCAATCCCTCTCTCTACCAATGATCAAATTTCAAAAAATAAAAATAAAAAATAACTTACAATAGTTAAATAATTAAAAAAATAAATAAATAAATAAAAAGATTAATCTTATAAAAATAAAATAATTAAAAAAAATAAAAAGATTTATTTTATAAAAATATAATTAAAAAATTAAAAAATTAAATAAAAATTAATATAATTAAATAAATAACATTAATAATTTAAAAATAAAACAAAAAATAATAATAATTTATTAAATTAAAATCAAATTAATAATTATTTGATGGAAAAGGGTGATATGATGTATCACTGGCAGTGGCAGTGCACGGCAGCACAGTCTGTGTGAGTGCCTGGCTTTATTTATTATTATTTTTTAATTTCTTACTTCATTGATTGTTTCATGGGGAATTGCACCTAACCTGATGAGAAAGTGCACCTAAGCTAACGTGAAAGAAAAAAAAATAATATATATATATACTAAGTTAGAAGGTAATATTGGGTTTGTGAGGGCTCACCATGAGTCCCATTTTGATAATTCGAACCATTCAATGTGTAGAACTCTTCTATTACTATATACCTGTACAAAATCACGTTAATCGGATATCGCTAACTACATGATCAAATTAATTTGGTATAAAAATGCATTGTGTTGTAGTTAATGGTTAACAAAAAAAACTAATCCGATCAGATAGTTACAGATATCCGATCAACGTGATTTTTTACAAACATATAATACTCGACGAGTTGTACACATTGTACGGTTCCAATTAGCAAAACGGGACCCGTGATGGCTCCCACTAGCCAAAGAGCACCGTGCAAATGGTTGCCTGAAAAGGAGGCAGCCATTTCCTAAAACTTTGCCATGCCACCGTACAGCCCCTACCTACTATTATAATACCAGCCTAGCCTCAATTTTGAGACGTTGCATTGCAAATTTGCTTCTCCTACAACTCAAACGGATATATATAAAACGGTCATAATTCAAACGGTTAGAATTTAAACTAATATAAATATATTTTAGTTTTCAAAATATATTTCACAACAAATCATTCTCTCTCTCTCTTCAACTCTCTCAATCTCTTTCAACTCTCAATTAATTTTGAAGTGTCATCCCTAAGTGGCTATTGCAATTGTGTAACAAGAAACTTTTAGCAGAAGAAGAAAATTTCTATATCGCATTCGCTAGTCGGTAACATTAATTAGTATAATTAAATTTATTAACTACTCATTTTTTTCATTAATTATTTATGTACATATATTAATTATTATTTTTTACTTATTGAATTTACACATTATTTAAATTAATTGTTAATTCTTATATATTGTTTTACTTGCATTACTATGGATTCTAATACGCCTAATGTTTATGTCGACGTTGATACATATACTACACCACATGAATCTGTTGATTCTCCTTCTAATATTCCTCTTCCAACAGTTGCATCATCATCTAGGAGTAGAAGTAGTAGTGTTTGAGAACATTTTGAAAAAAATCTATAAATAATCCTGATGACACAATTATATTTAAAGAAAAATGTAAATATCGTGCACGTTTACTTAGTGCTGCATCTGCAGGGGGTACTAGTCATTTAAAAAGGCATTTTGACAAACATTTACAAAGTAAACAACCTGATATTCGAAGTCAAATGCAATTAGGAATTTCATCAACTGGTAATTTGCAAACATTTTCATATGATCCTATATGTGTACAAAATTCTGTAGTTGATTATATTATTTAAAAAAAACAACCTTCTAGTACTAGTGAATGTCTTGATTTTACCGAAATGATTCACGAAAGTTTTGCACCGCAATATCAAAGTTTTTCAAGAAATACTACTGGAAACATGATTTTAAAGAAATTTGAGGATATTAAAAGGGAATTATTTGATATCTTTAAAATTTTGAATGGAAGAGTTTGTTTAACATCTGATCTGTGGTCAAATAATGGTTTTGAATATCAATGTATCACTGCACATTTTATTGATAATAATTGGAAATTAAATAAAAGAATTATTTCATTTAAATTAATTGAACTTCCATACACTGGTCATTCGCTTGGTGTAGAAATAAGAAATGTATTATATGATTAGGCTTTACAAAATAAAATATTTACGATTAGTTTAGATAATGCATCATATTATAATTAAACTATAGCCCATTTAAAATCAACTTTACAATTACTTGTTGATGATGAGTTATTTCATATTCGTTGTTGTGCCCATATTTTAAATTTGATTGTTAAAGAAGCTATGCATGTATACGAAACTTCGGTACTTGTAATAAAAAATGTAGTTGTTACTATTATGTCTTCTGGTAATCGAATTTTAGAATATAGAAAAATTTGTCAACGAGAAAATATGTCATTTAAAAAATTAATTTTAGATGTAGATAGTAGGTGAAATTCAACATATAATATGTTAAAAATAGCTTATAAATAAAGAAGAGCAATAGATTTATTTTTTGCAACAACATCAATAGGAGGAGTATTGACACCCAATGAATGTAATTCACGCCAAGTAGCCTTGTATAAAGATTTTTTAAAAGTTTTCGATACTTCAACAAAATTATTTTCTTATATATATATATATATATATTTTTACTTCACCGTTTGTTTTACATATGTTAGTAGAAATAATTAAAGTTTTCATAAAATATATGGGTAATGAACTTTATGTAACCATTATTACTTCAATGAAAGAAAAATTTGATAAATATTTTCATCATTTGCCTCATCTCTTAGGTTTAGCTATAATAATTGATCCTAGGTGTAAAGAAGTTGGTTTATAAGAACTTTTAGAGCGTATTTTCGCTGATCAAATACAGTTTGCCCCTATTATGCAAACATGCAACATATTATTTCAAGAATACAGGGCAGCTACAGTTGCATTTACATCTGTAAATACACATACACACACTACACTAGCAGTCCAACAATCTCGAGGCAAGAGATTAAGTATTTTCACAGTAATAAAAAGTAGAAGAATATCTCAACATACAAGTGTAAGTAGTTCTGAACTACAACGTTATTTGGAAAGCCTGTCAGTGGATGATTCTGATAATTTTGACATTTTGAAATAGTGGAAACAAAATGAATCTATGTGGCCTATGCTTTCACAGATGGCCCGTGATGTACTAACCATTCCTATTTCTACAGTTGCTTCAGAAACAGCTTTTAGTGCAGGTGGACAGGTGTTGAGTGACTACAGGAGCAGGCTTTCACCTGAAATGGTTGAGGCATTGATGATATCCAGGGATCATATGCACGCGCTTACAAGAATACAAAATTTTAGTGAAAATGAGTGAATTCAATATGATTTGGATGACATATATCGGGCAACGCGACTGAAATGTTTGTCTCCTCCGATGATTCATCAACAATTTATTTTTTACTATTTCATTTCGTTTCGTTTTTTTCTTGGTTTTTGTTCTTGTTTTTGTTTTTGTTTTTGTTTTTGTTTTTGTTTTTGTTTTTGTTTTTTTTTTTTTGTATTAGATTATTGAGGTGGAGTATAATGCAAATGATTGGTAGGCTAGTAGGTGCCAACCTAGTTGGGATGTACTTGACCTATAGGGATGCAATTGCTACACCATCATCAGTAATCTATACCTAATTTATTTAATAATATCAATTTTTGTAATATTTTATTTCATTTTGAAATAAAAATTATTCATTCAATAAATGTTATATAAATAATTTAATATTGTAATATTGAAAGTTTCAATTTCATATATATAAAATTATTCATTTCGAAAGAAAAAAAATTACATAAATGCATACTTTTTTAGTTATAAGTTCACAATTAAAAAAACATAAATCATATATAATTAAATTTAAATATCACCATAAAACATTACATAACCAAACAAAATAGCTCATTAATCGTAATTAAAATACTTCAGTATAAAAAAAATTAAATTTTTTATTTCTAATATTAAAAAAAAGAGCCCGACTAGGCTCGGCCCACGGGCCAAGGCTCGAGCCTAGGACTTAGGCCCTATTATGAGTAGGCTTGGGCTTGGGCCTGGGCCCCACATTTTAGCCCATGGGCCGGGCCGGGCCGCTAAAAAATCAGGAGCCCACAAAGCCCGAATGGGCCGGCTCGGGCCATTATTACACCCTTACCAAACACCTCTTTGTTCTAGGTACTAGCTTCTTGAGCAAGATTTTCAAGACTCTTACTCAGAGAACGTGAGGGATTAGCCCAACTATTTTCAACCACAGACTTAAAGTTCTCATGTGTTATCCACGTAGCCATAAACTTAAAAGGTCTACAAGAAGGGTTAAAAGAAGACTTGCCTTGAGTGAACACCAACATTGGAGAATAGTTTGAGTATGTGCGAGGCATATTCCTGACAGCACCATCTGGAAATGTAGTTCTCCATTTAGTGTTGTATAGAGCTCTATCCAATCTTACCATAGTATTTGCCCATCTTTTTCGATTATTAAACCATGTCAACCTTGGGCTTGCACATCCTAAATCCATAAGTTTACAGTTATTAAGTTTGTCATTGAACTTTCTATTTCTTTTTTTGATCTTGACTAATGCTCTGAATATTGCTCCTTTTAAGGTTTCGTTTCTTACCTTAGGAGGTGAAGTCATTGAAATCTCTAGCAACTAACCAAGGTTCACCCATAGACTGAGCAATGGTCATTAACTGCTTCCATAACTCATCTCTCTTGTTAGCATTGGGGCTTGCATAGACTGCTGATAATACCCAATCTTGGAAGTCTTGTCTAGAAATTGTTGCTGTTATATGTTGAGAGCAAGTCTCCACAACTCTAACATTCACTACATTAGGATTCCAAATCATCCATATACCCCCACTACGGCCAATAGGGTCAACATATGCTGATGCCGTGAATCCCATGCAGTTGAAGAGCATTCCCATATCTTTAAATTTCACTTTGGGTCCCATTAGAACTACTAGTTATGGTTTGTGGATTTGAACTAGCTCTCTCAAGGTTCTTCTAAATTTCTTGTTGCCTGCTCCTCTGCAATTCCAGATCATTAAATCCATGGAAGGTATATCTTGGTTAGGTAAAGGACTCTGGGTATTAAGCTCCACATATCCCCTCATTACTTGGTGATTCTCTGCCATTGACTTCATCGGACTCATTGAGATGTAGTGCAACTCCTGACTTGCATCCACTGGTCGCCAAGCCTAGATTCTCAGCTTTACTTCTTCGTTCCCCCATTATGAGGTAACGAGGTGAAATGCTTCTTTCCTTGGTGTGAGACACACTAACACTCTGTTCTGGGTCAGGTTGTGTTTCTTTGTAGGGTAGTTCTCTCCTTCCTCCTCCATATTTGTCTGGTGGGTCTCTAAATTTGGGTTTATTGAAGCCAACTCTGTTTTGGGTGACTTGTGATTTGGTGGTAATGCTATTGGGTTGGCTGGTTTTAGTTTTGGATAGTGGTAAAAGGTTTATGGGTTACTTGAGTCAGAGATGCTTGAGCGATTAGGTTCCTACAAGTTAATTGCTATAGTCTATCCCACTCTCTGCCCCCTGATACTTGTTAATTATGTTGTTTGATTTTGATAATGTTATGAGATAAATTGTAATTTTTTACTATATATATTTTATGTTATTTGACACCAACTATTATCTGTTTAAAATATATATTGTATGATAAAAATATTTTGAAAATTTTACTATTCACGTTTTGAAAAACTAGGCTGATCATTATTCATCTTTTGACAAATTTGATGGGCTATTTTCTTTTGACAAAATTGATACTCACATGGGGTGGTAGGTTATTTTTTTAAAAGTGTATTTAAAATCTCGTCAACAACTACAAAGATTATGAAAGAGGTATATATTTTCATATCTATTATAAATGTTATTTTAAATATGCTTAAAGAGATTATATTGTGCAATTAAATATTTTTTTTGTGCAATTAAATATTTTATTAGAAAAATTACTATGCAGATTACTATACAACTTTTGATTATTCATTGTTTTGAAGGGAAAATTAAACACTATTCATTTGTTGAAAAGTTGTTTATACAATAGTGATCACTTATATTTTTAATGTTTTGTAAGCCACGTGCTTGGCACCTGACAAAGAAAAGAAAAACTAAATGTTTACAGTATGCTTCATGCAAATTTTGAATATAAAGAACGGTCTTATGCTCCACATGCTATTTTAGATGTCTTTTGTCAAGGAGCGTGCCTATGTAATCCATGACGTTAGCAAGGAGCATCCTACCTCCAACGGGTATATTTTTGTATATAAATAGAAGTGTTTTGTGTAAAGAAAAATCAAAAACTTGAAGAGAAAAAATTATGTGTGCTTCAAAATTGTGATTATATTTTTCACTCTACTATTTCATTTTCAGATCTAAGAATTTTGTAAAAGTGAGACATTTATTGTTGAGTGAGGCTCAATAAATAAAAGTAAGATCTGTGCAAAATCCATAAACTTGGTGAAGCTTTGGTGGTGTATTGATTCATTTCGATAATGAAGAAATTCTCAAGAAGGTTCCTTGGAGAGTGAACGTTGGCCCGGCGTGCCGAACCACTATAAATCTCAGTGTTTGATTTCCTCTCTCTATCTCTCTTACTTTTATATTGATAATTATTGTTTTGTTTTTTATTTGTTAAAATTCTGAATATTATGTTTATTATTTTTTAATATTGTAAATTTTTTAATAACTCAATTCATCCCCTCTTAGGTTGCCTACTTGGGATAACAATTGGTATCAAAGTAAGGACTCTAGTTTTTGTGACTTAACCGTCTTAGAGTAGATTTTGTCAACTCTTAGCTATTTTTTACCTGAGAGACAAGCATTCAATAGACCACCATTGTTTAGCGGTACCAATTTCAGCTACTGAAAAACTAAGATGGCCATACACATACAATCAAACGATTATGAGTGCTGGATAATTATTTATAATGGTTCAAAAATTTCCACCAAAACCATAGATGACCAAAAGATACCAAAATTTGAAGATGAGTGGACTGAATCTGATATAAGAATGACTCAAGTCAATGTTAGAGCTACAAATATGTTGTACTGTGCCTTAGATGCCAACGAGTTTAATAGAATTTTTACATGTAAGACTACAAAAGAAATTTGGGATAAACTTATAGTGACTCCTGAAGGAACAAACCAGGTTAAAGAGTCTAAAGTCAGCTTGCTAGTCCATAATTATGAGTTTTTTAAAATGAAACCTGATGAAACCATTACTCAAATGTTTACTCCTTTTACTGATATTATAAATAGTTTAACATCTCTTGGTAAAATATATTTTAATACTAAAATTGTAAGAAAAGTGCTCAAGTCATTACCTAAGAGTTGGGAGACAAAAGTCATTGCCATTACAGAAGCCAAGGACTTATCAAAGCAAAGTCTAGAAGAACTAATGGAATCTCTTCTTACACATGAGCTCATCATGAAAGAAAGAGATGAAGAAGAACAAGAAAAAAAAAGGAATAGCTTTCAAAACCACTACTACTGGTGAAGAGGAGGATGAAGAAAATTCAGAATTTGACGATGAAGAAATGGTCTTCTTAACAAAAAGGTTCAAAAAATTTATGAAAAAGAATCAAGGAAGAAGAAGAAGATTTTTCAAAAGAGATTTTACAAAAAGAGAAGATAATAAGAAAATTAAAATCACTTGTTGTGAGTGTAACAAGCTCGGTCACATCAAGGCTAATTGTCCGGAAATCAAGAAACAATACACGAAAGGCCAAAGAAGAGCCATGATTGCTGCATGGGGAGATAACAACGAAAGTGAGTCAGAAAATGACGACAACAACAATGTTGCTAACCTATGTCTAATGGCATTTGGAGTTTATGATGAGTGCATGCTCAAGGCACATAACCTGAAATAAAGCTATGTTCACCATACTTCAATCAAAGGATGACAGATATGTAACCTTCGGCGACAATAGTAAAGGAAAGATCATTGGTGTAGGTAGTATTGGGTAAAAATTCTTCTCCTATTATAGAAAATGTTTTACTTGTTGAAGGTTTAAAACATAATTTGTTTAGCATTGGTCAATTATGTGTTAAAGGTAATAGAGTTTTTTTTTTTTGAGAAAACTCACTGTACAATTGAGAACACCAAAGATAACAAAATTATGTTTGTAGGACATAGAAATGAGAATGTGTATGTGCTTGATTTGCGTAACTTGTCTTCTCATTTTAATGTTAAATGTTTATGTGCAATAAATGAAATTGGCTGGTTATGACATAGAACGTTAGAACATGCTCATTTAGATTTAATTTCAAAACTTTTAAAAAATGAATTAGTCATTAGTTTGCCTATAATTAGTTTTGAAAAAGGCAAATTTTGCAATGCATGCCAACTTGGAAAACAAACTAGAATTTCTTTTAAATCTAAAAATATTGTTTCAACTACTAGATTGCTTCAACTCTTACATATTGATTTATTTGGACCATCTAGAACATTAAGTTTATGAGAAAAATTGTATGCTCTTGTTTGTGTTGATAATTATACTAGATATACATGTGTATTATTTTTAACACACAAAAATGAAGTTTTTTTTATAATTTTTCAAAACTATATAAAAGAATTCAAAATGAAAAAAGTCTTAATATTTGTAGTATTAGAAGTGATCATGGTAGAGAATTTGAAAATGATGCTTTTATTATGTTTTGTGATGAACTAGAAATAAATCATAATTTCTCGACTCTTAGGACTCCTCAACAAAATGGTATGGTTGAAAGAAAAAAATAGAACTCTTGAGGAAATGGCTCGTACTATGCTTTGTGAGAAAAATTTACCAAAATATTTTTGAGCTGAAGCCGTTAACATTGCATGTTATGTTGTAAACCGTGCCATAATTAAACATATTCTTAAGAAAACCCCTTATGAACTTTAGAAAGGTAGAAAACCTAATATTAGCCATTTGCGAGCTTTTAGTTGTAAATGTTTAGTATTAAATAACAATAAAGATAACTTAGAAAAGTTTGATGCCAAATCGGATGAAGTTGTATTTCTTGGTTATTCAAATTATAGTAAAGCTTATAGAGTATTCAATAAAAGAACTTTACTTGTTGAAGAATCTGTACACGTTATCTTTGATGAATCTAACAACATTGTTTTCAAAAATCTTGTAAGTGACGATACTGCAGAAACAAATCTAAGAATAGAGAGCATTTACATAACAAATGAAAAAAATTAATCTCCTGAACAAAAAGAAGAAATCACAATGAAAAATCTTTAAGAGGAATATACTCGTCCAGAAAACGAATCACATTTACTAAAGGAATGGAAGTATGCTGATGGCTACCCTAAAGACTTTATTATAGGAGATGTAGCGGAAGGTATAAAAACTCGTTTCTCTATTAGAAATGTTTGTAGTAATTTAGCATTTGTTTCACAAATTAAACCAAATTCATTTTTAGAAGCTGAAAATGATGAAAATTGAATTTTTGCAATGCAAGAAAAATTAAAACAATTTGAAAGAAATGAAGTTTGGTTTTTGACCCCTCGACCTACGGATCATCCTGTAATTGTACAAAATAGGTTTCTCGAAATAAAATCGATGAATCTGAAGTTGTTACTAGAAATAAAGCTATATTGGTAGCCCAAGGTTATAATTAAGAAAAATGTATTGATTTTTTATGAAACCTTTGCACCGGTTACTAGACTTGAAGCTATTAGAATGCTACTTGCTTTTGTATGTTTTAAAGATTTTAAATTATATCAAATGAATGTTAAAAGTACTTTTTTAAATGAATACATTATGGAGGAAGTTTATGTTGAGTAACCTTCCGATTTTGAAAATCATAAATACACGGATCATGTTTTCAAACACTCAAAAGCTTTATATGGTTTAAAACAAGCTCCTAGAGCATGGTATGAAAGATTGAGTAATTACTTAACAAAACTTTTTCTCGAGGAAAAATAGATACAACTCTTTTTATAAAATTAAAAAAAAATGAGGATATGCTAATTGTTGAAATTTATGTTGATGATATTATTTTCGGTGACACTAATGAAAATTTGTGTAAAGAGTTTGTTAAAAATATGCAGGGTAAATTTGAAATGAGTATAATGGGGGAGTTAAATTACTTCATTGGTCTACAAATTAAACAAACAAATGATGGGATCTATTTAAATCAAACGAAATATATCAAAGATTTACTCAAAAATTTTGAAATCAAATCATCAAAGCCTGCAGCAACTCCAATGAGCACATTAATAACAATCGACAAACATGAGCAAGGTAAACTTGTCGATGAAAAGAAATATCGAGGTATGATTGGTTCCTTACTCTATCTTACTACAAGTAGACCCGATATAATGTTCAGTGTTTGTATGTGTGCACGTTTTCAATCCGCACCTAAAGAATCACACATCACCGCAGTCAAACGTATTTTTAGATATCTTGTTGTCACTTCAAGTTTGGGATTATGGTATCCTAAGGGAAGTACCTTTGAACGTTTTGGTTACTCAGATGCCGACTTTGCGGGATGTAGACTTGATCGAAAAAGTAATAATGGCACTTGTTATTTTTTTGGACACTCTCCCATTTCTTGGTTTTGCAAAAAATAAAACTCAGTGGCTCTGCCAACTGTTAAGGCAGAATACATTGTTGCCACTGGGTGTTGTGCACAATTGCTTTGGATGAAGCAACAACTTCAAGATTTTGGATTTTACTATGATCATATTCCTATAAAATGTGATAACACAAGTGTCATTAACCTTTCAAAAAATCCTATTCAGCACTCATGCATTAAACACATTAAAATAAGGCATTATTTTCTAAGAGATCATATACTTAAAAGTAACATTGAACTCAAATTTGTGCCTATATATTGTCAATTAGCTGACATATTTACCAAGCCTCTTAATGAAGAATAATTTTGTTATATTAGAACTGAACTTAGTATGACGAATACTTTTATATGATGTTTATATTTATAATAAAAATAAATAAATAAATCAAATAAAAAATAGAATGAAATAATTTTTTTTTAAATACTCTCTCTCATTCACTCTATCTCTCATCCTTACCCTCTCTCGCTCTGGTTCTTTCTCTCGTTCTCTTGCCCTCTCTCTCTCTCTCTCTCTCTTTCATCATCCAACTTCGACTTCATCCCCACCATCATCCATCTAAATCCATCTCGATCCTCTTTATCATCACAGTTCATCACTGTGACAACCCTCACATCTGATTAGCGTTAAATTGTGATTAAGTATGATAAATAATTGATTAGGATTAAATCCTAAATTATTGTGTGAGTGTGTTGTTTTAAATGCATTTCTATCTGTTTGTCATTGAATGATCTGTTCATGTTTTAATTTCGAATTGCGAATTGAAAGCCTTATCGGTGATTGATTCAGAAATTGGTTAGTGCTACATGCTAATGAGGATTTATAGAATTCTATGGTAGGTTTAATTAAAATTCAATTTAGAATGATTAAATTAGAATAAACAATGCTAAATTAATTGAATCTAGGTTAATTACATGTTTTGCCATTGAGTGGGCATATACCACGTTGCACACCTTATTCACATTTTGATGCATCATTTTATCCTTCCTCAAGACCAAACCGTGAGTGAAAGAGAGTGGGAGAAAATTGATTCATCTAGAGATTGGCTTGGAAAATTAGAGGAATTGAAGAATAATTGCATTTTTGAGCAAATACACTTGGAATTCAAGACTTAAGGTAGGAAATTCATTCCCTTAATTATGAATTTAAGTTGTTTCATGCTTGGTTTATGGAAAGATTGGCGATTTGAGTCAAGAATTAGCTTAAAGTGTTGATTTGAGAGTGAATTCATGCATGCATGTCCATATCATAGAGCTTAAAGTTATTTTTCATGAAATTCTTACATGCATGTTCATATTTTAGTTGTAGTCTAAGAATTCACCATATTTTAAAGTTCAATCTTGCATTTGATCATGTTTTGGAGCATTAGAGTTCATAAGAACTCATGTATGTTATGTTCTTGCATTGTTCATGAAAGTTTCATTGGAATTGTGTTCAATTGGCATACTTTTGGGCTTTGATTTTATAAAATGATCTTCAAAACATGTTGTATTATGAGTTTTTAAGTGTTTTCCAGAAAATTGGCCCAAAAGGATGAGTTTTGGTATGTTTGATTCTTGGTTTGAGCTTTGGGAGCAAATCTGGAAAACCCAGATTTTGGCTTCCACGCCCGAGTGACCACCTTTGTTCTCAGACTCTCGTTCGAGCGACAGAATGCCGGCTCGAGCATAAATTGCAAGCTCTCAGGTTTTTGCGTGTGAAGACAAACGCTCGAGCGACGATACCTACGCTCGAGCGAGGAACTATGTCTCACACTCAAGCGAGCATCAAGCAGAGAATTTCAGCAACCAGTACTTTTTGCATTTTTACTGACCGCTCAAGCGGGGGAGTCTACGCTCGTGCAACCCCTCTGTTTTGGTAAGCTTGCTCGAGCGGGGAAAGCTACGCTCGAGCGAGACCCCTGTTTTTAACAAATTTTGAAAAGTGTTTGAAAGTACATCTTTGCATCCTCATTCCATCTTAGGCATTCCTAGGCCATGTTTAAAGCATCTTAATAAGGATAATGTTATAGAACCACACCAAGCCAAATAGGGGCTAAGTTGTTAATCTCGAGTGTGTACTTAGTGTGTGTTCGTTCTGCAACTGTGTAGGGTTGGCACCCGATGACGCTGATTAGCCAGCCTATAGCTCAGTAACCTGTGAGTAACAATGTTGTAAAGATACGTTCAATTATAATTATTTCTGAACGATTGACTATACTGCTTTCTAAAATGACATTGTTTACTGAACGAATGTTTGTCTTATTTGCAAACTGTACTCGTGGCATCCATAGCAACTTACTGTTACTGTTACTATTACTGTTACTGTTACTATTACTGCTACTGTTACAGAGATCTCTGTCAGTTCCAATGTTGGGAACTACTACTGTTTACTGTTTTGATAGCCATCAATTAACTGTTCGGTCTATTAAGACCTACTGTATTGTCTTGCTATTGGATGTACCACGTATGACTACTATGATTTCTAATTGACTGATATGGCATGAAATATGAGCCACTGATTGAATAACTGATCTACTGATGCAAATGACTGAAAGGACATTCATTCTTGACCCCTTTACGCATTTGTTATTCACTTGGTTTTAGCTCACTGTTTATATATGTATGTAGATGGCCAGGCACCGGACCGAAGCTAGGAGCGTCAAGTTAAGCTCATGTTTTGTCAAGCCAACTATTGTGCCTCACTTCGAGGTTCCGAGTCCGTTCAAGCCAAGGCTGTTTTGGGGTGTCTCAGATTCACCCTTTTGTCTCTGTTTGTAATGAATGCTTAAGACTTTTGCCTGTACAGTTATGGTGAAGGGATTGGATCCCTAACCTGTATGTTACGTGTATCTAATATGTATATATATTTATGGTTATGATGTGGACTAGTCTATAAAAGTCTTTTTCCATTCAGATTTTCACAGCTTATTGGACATCTTCTATTTTCTGTTTGGCTTCTACCAGCCCCTTTTATACTGTACTACTGTTATTACTGTTAAGCAGGCCTTTGGTAATCACGGGCTACTGGCCGGTTATGATGCTAAACCCTTAGAGGCGGGTTTGGGTCGTGACAGAGTGGTATCAGAGCACGAGTTATACCGCACACACGTATCCAAATGAGCTATAAGATGTCCTAGAAAAGTAATTAGGGCATTGCATGAGCATGAGAAAGTGTGTGTGGCCATGATATGAATATGTGTGCTAATGTGCTTGAGTAAGCAATTTCCTATGTTTATTATTACCGTATTGCATATAGTGAAACGGAGAATGTAAGAAATGCCGATGAATCTGAATTATCTGAAGCAAGAATGACGAGGTTGGAAAGAATGGTTGAACTGTTGACCAGAGCCCTAAGGCAACAACAGAACCAATAGCCCCCACCTCCTCCAGTACAGCCAGAACCGAATATCAATGATGATGTAATTGCTTTGACATAGAAGTTCAACAAAATAAAGCCACCAACGTTCCAAGGAGGTCTTGAGCCATTAAAGGCCGAAGCATGGGTTTTAGAAACCGAAAAGTTGTTCGAAGTGTTTCCTTATTCGGAGGCACACAAAGTATTATTGTCTACATTTGCCTTACAAGAAGAGGCTAGACGGTGGTAGATGCTGATTCGTGATACAAACAATGCTATGACTTGGGCTCAGTTTAAAGAAACCTTTTATGAGAAATACTTTTCCCAGTGTGTCCGAGACCGCAAGGTAACTGAATTTGAACAGTTGAAGTAGGGCACCATGTCAGTAGCAGAGTATGAATCTAAGTTCACTGAACTCGCCCAATATGCACCACACATGGTTGATACTGATTATAAAATGGCCAGGAAGTTTGAAGGCAGGCTTAATGTAGAGATACTTGATCGAATCAATGTTTTGAAACTACTCAAATATGTGGATGTCTTTGACCGAGCAATTATGGTCGAGGCAAATGTCACTGCATTGCAACAGACTAAGACACCGGTGACCGAATGACGGGGTAAGAGGCGAGGCTTCAATTTCAAAAAGGGCCGAAATAACTCCTTGAATAAAAAGCAAAACACAGGGTCAATAAGCAGCTCTAGTCAAGGAAACAGTTCCATACCACCCTGCTCCGAATGTGGCAAAAGACATAAGAGGGTTTGCTACAAAATTTCTGGGGCTTGTTACAGGTGTGGCAAGGTGGGTCACATGGTCAAAGATTGCCCTTCCACGTCTCAAGGCAATAGTAAGGCTGTAGCTAGTGCCACAGCGTCAACTGTTACACCAAAACCCAATCCCAAAGCTACTGGAAAAGAGCCTTTAAGGCAAGGCCGTGTGTTTGCACTCGTACCGGGAGATGTGCAGAATACCGAGACAGTTGTGTCAGGTATACTCTCAATTTGTGCTCAAAATGCCTACATTCTGATTGATTTGGGGTCCACACATTCATTTGTCTCGCATGCTTTTTCACAAAAATTAAATAGACCACTGGAACCCATGAATTATTTGTTAGCTGTATCTTCACCTGTTAGGGGATCTATGACTTGTGCTTATGTGTATCTTGCATGTGAGATTGTTATTGGGGATGTACTTTTGTATGTTGACTTACTGCCTTTGAATATTGACCATTTCGATGTAATTTTGGGAATGGATTGGTTAACAAAATATCATGTTTCCATAGATTGTGTAACGAAACAAGTTGTTTTTCGTCCACCTAGATTGCCTGAATTTGTGTTTAACGGAGTTGGTGTAGTACCTCCCCCATACCTAATTTCGTCCATGAAAGCATTCAAATTAATTAAAAAGGGGTGTAAAGGGTATTTATGTTGCATATTGACTGTACCTGCTGATACTAAAGCTAATGTGGACAGTATTCCTATAGTCAGAGAATTCCCAGATGTTTTTTCAGATGACTTGCCAGGGGATTTGATTGATAGGGAGATCGAGTTCACTATTGAAGTGTTACCAAGTACACAGCCAATTTCTAAAGCTCCGTACAAAATGGCACCTACTGAATTGAAAGAATTGAAAATTCAACTGCAAGAATTGTTGGATAAGAAGTTCATCAGGCCCAGTACTTCACCGTGGAGCGCACCAGTTTTATTTGTGAAAAAGAAAGACGGCTCACTAAGACTCTGCATTGACTATTGCGAATTGAACAAGGTGACATGAAAAACAAGTACCCATTGCCTCGTATTGATGATTTATTTCACCAATTGCAAGGTGCTCAAGTTTTCTCCAAAATTGACCTTAGATTTGGATATCATCAGTTGAAAGTCAAAACAGAGGACATTGAAAAGACTGCATTCTGAACGAGGTACGGACATTATGAATTTCTTGTTATGCCTTTCGGAGTTACTAATGCGCCTGCTGCATTTATGGACCTTATGAACAGAATTTTCAAACTATTCCTCGATGAATTTGTGGTTGTTTTTATAGATGACCTTTTGATTTATTCCAAGAGTAAGGAAGAACATGAACGTCATTTGAGAATTGCTTTACAGATCTTAAGATAACAGAAACTGTATGCAAAACTAACCAAGTATGAATTTTGGCTTGATAATGTTATGTTTTTTGGGGCATGTGATTAGTAAGGATGGCATTTCAGTTGACCCACAGAAGATTGAAGCAGTGGTGAATTGGCCTAGACCGACTAATGTTACTGAAGTTCAGAGTTTCTTGGGTTTAGCCGGGAACTACAGGAGGCTTGTGAAAGATTTTTCCAAAATTGCTCTACTATTGACTCAGTTGACCCAAAAGGGAACATCATTTGACTGGACTGATCAGGGGGAATCAGCTTTCCAAGAATTGAAGACTCGACTTGTGACTGCATCGATTCTCACCCTATCCTCAGGTACGGATGGATTTACTATTTTTAGTGATACTTCTCATAAGGGTTTGGGATGTGTGTTAATGCAGAATGGTAGAGTTATTGCGTATGCTTCCCGACAACTAAGGCCACACGAAAAGAATTACCCAACTCATGACTTAGAACTTGCTGCAGTAGTATTTGCATTAAAAATTTGGCGTCACTACCTATATGGGGCAACATGTGAGGTGTACACAGATCACAAGAGTTTGAAATATTTCTTTACATAGAAAGAGTTAAACATGAGACAACGGAGATGGTTAGAACTGATAAAGGACTATGACTTGTAAATTTTGTACCATCCAAGGAAAGCTAACACCGTTGCTAATGTACTTAGTCGGAAATCAATTGGGAATTTGGCCTGTTTACTCACCGGACAGAAAGAACTGCTATGTGATCTTAAGAAATTTGAAGTTGAGATTGTCCTACAAGAACAAGGTGGAACATTGGCTATTACTTCTGCTCAATCGGCACTTATTGAGGAGATTAAAGAAAAACAACACCAAGATGACTTTTTGAAAAAGATCATTGATGAACGGGAATCCAAACCAAGGCTAGATTTTAAAATTGAAAACAATGTATTGAAATTTCAGGGAAGGTTGTGTGTACCAAATGATTCTGAACTGAAAAGGCGAATTTTGCAGGAAGGCCACAATTCAAAACTTTCCATCTATCCAGGAAATACAAAAATGTACCAAGACTTGAAACTTAATTTCTGGTGGTTGGGAATGAAGAAAGAAATTGCCGAGTTTGTGTCGAAATGCATACATTGCCAACAAGTCAAAGCTGAACATCAACGACCCGCAGGCTTACTTCAGCCCTTACCAATACTGGAGTGGAAATGGAAACATATTACTATGGATTTCATTGTCGGATTGTCTCACTCTAGTAAAGGTATGGATTCAATTTGGGTTATTGTTGATCGATTGATTAAATCTGCTCACTTCTTACCTATCAAAACAATTGATAATGCGGACAAATTGGCTACAATTTATATTGATAAGATTGTTAGATTGCATGGAGTGCCTGTGTCTATTGTTTCTAATAGGGACTCGAAGTTTACATCGAGATTCTGGCAAAGTCAGCAAATGGCATTGGGTACCAAATTGAGACTGAGTAGTGTATACCATCCTCAGACAGATGGCCAATCAGAAAGAACCATCCGGACTCTGGAAGACTTGCTGTGTATGTGTGTTCTTGACTTCCAAGGAAATTGGGAAAGTCATTTACCTTTAGTTAAATTCGCCTACAACAATAGTTTTCACTCGAGCATTGGTATGGCGCCTTTCGAGGCTTTATATGGCAGAAAATGTCGGTCTCCTATTTGCTGGGCAAAAGTTGGAGATGGGCCTTTACTTGGGCCCGAGATTGTACACGAGACCATTGAAAAGGTGAAACTGATTCAACAAAGATTGAAAACCGCACAAAGCAGACAGAAAAGTTATGCGGATGTACGAAGGCGAGACAGGAAATATGAAGTGGGTGATCATGTTTTTGTTAAAGTGACACCAATGAAATGACAGACTCGTTTTGGCGCTAAGGGTAAGCTAGCACCGAGATATGGGCCATATGAAATCATTGAAAAGATTAATCCAGTGGCGTACCAAGTAGCGCTTCCTCCTGAAATGGAGCATATGCATAATGTCTTCCATATTTCAATGTTGAGGGATTATCTTCGAGATCCCTTCCATGTTATTGAGCCTACCCGTGTGGTGTTAAGTGATGATTACACTTATGAAGAGCGGCCTATTCAGATTGTAAACCAACGAATTAAAAAGTTGAGAAATAAGGAAATCCCGTTAGTGAAAGTGGATTGGCAAAACCGTGGTGGTGTTTATGCCACTTGGGAAAGGGAAGACGATATAATGAAAAGATATTCTGAATTGTTCCCTCTAGATCCAGTGTTCTTCCAAAATGAAGGTAATTCGAGTTTGGAGGACCAAACTCTTTTTAAGGGGGGAAGACTATGACAACCTTCACCTCTGATTAGCGTTAAATTGTGATTAAGCATGATAAGTAATTGATTAGGATGAAATCATAAGTTGTTGTGTGAGTGTGTTGTTTTTAATGCATTTCTATCTGTTTGTCATTGAATGATCTGTTCATGTTTTAATTTCGAATTGCGAATTGAAAGCCTTATCAGTGACTGATTCAGAAATTGGTTAGTGCTACATGCTAATGAGGATTTATAGAATTTTATGGTAGGTTTAATTAAAATTCAATTTAGAATGATTAAATTAGAATAAACAATGCTAAATTAATTGAATCTAGGTTAATTACATGTTTTGCCATTGAGTGGGCATATACCTTGTTGCACACCTTATTCACATTTTGATGCATCATCTTTTCCTTCCTCAAGACCAAACCGTGAGTGAGAGAGAGAGTGGGAGAAAATTGATTCATCTAGAGATTGGCTTGGAAAATTAGAGGAATTGAAGGAGAATTGCATTTTTGAGCTAAAAGACATAAGGTAGGAAATTCATTCCCTTAATTATGAATTTAAGTTGTTTCATGCTTGGCTTATGGAAAAATTGGCAATTTGAGTCAAGAATTAGCTTAAAGTGTTGATTTGAGAGTGAATTCATGCATGCATGTCCATATCATAGAGTTTGAAGTTATTTTTCATGAAATTCTTACATGCATGTTCATATTTTAGTTGTAATCCAAGAATGCATCATGTTTTAGAGTTCAATCTTGCATTTGATCATGTTTTAGAGCATTAGAGTTCATAAGAACTCATGCATGTTATGTTCTTGCATTGTTCATGAAAGTTTCATTGGAATTGTGTTCAATTGGCATACTTTTGGGCTTTGATTTTATAAAATGATCTTCAAAACATGTTGTATTATGAGTTTCTAAGTGTTTTCCAGAAAATTGGCCCAAAAGGATGAGTTTTAGTATGTTTGATTCTTGGTTTGAGCTTTGGGAGCAAATCTGGAAAACCCAGATTTTGGCTTCCACGCACGAGCGAAGGATTCCACGCTCGAGCGACCACCTTTGTTCTCAGACTCTCGCTCGAGCGACGGAATGCCGGCTCGAGCGTAAATTGCAAGCTCTCAGGTTTTTGCGTGTGCAGACGCACGCTCGAGTGACGATACCTACGCTCGAGCGAGGAACTGTGTCTCACGCTCGAGTGAGCATCGAGCAGAGAATTTCAGCAACCAGTACTTTTTGTATTTTAACTGACCACTCGAGCAGGGGAGTCTACACTCAAGCGACCCCTCTGTTTTGGTAAGCTCGCTCGAGTGGGGAAAGCCACGCACGAGCGAGACTCCTATTTTCAGCAAATTTTGAAAAGTGTTTGAAAGTACATCTTTGCATCGTCATTCCATCCTAGGCATTGCCTTGTTTAAAGCATCTTAATGAAGATAATGTTATAGAACCACACCAAGCCAAATAGGGGCTAAGTTGTTAATCCCGAGTGTGTACTTAGTGTGTGTTCATTCTGCAACTGTGTAGGGTTGGCACCCGAGGACGCTGATTAGCCTGCCTATAGCTCAGTAACTTGTGAGTAACAATATTGTAAAGATACGTTCAATTATAATTATTTTTGAACGATTGACTGTACTGCTTTCTAAAATGACATTGTTTACTGAACGAATGTTTGTCCTATTTGCAAACTGTACTCGTGGCATCCATAGCAACTTACTGTTACTGTTACTGTTGTAGAGATCTCTGTCAGTTCCAATGTTGAGAACTACTACTGTTTACTGTTTTAATGGCCATCAACTGACTGTTCGGTCTATTAAGACCTACAGTACTGTCTTGCTATTGGATGTACCACGTATGACTGCTATGACTTCTAATTGACTGATATGGCATGAAATATGAGTCACTGATTGAATAACTGATCTACTAATGCAAATGACTATTTTAATTATTGAAAGGACATTCATTCTTGACCTCTTTACGCATTTGTTATTCACTGGGCTTTAGTTCAATGTTTATATATGTATGTAGGTGGCCAGGCACCGGACCGAAGCTAGGAGCATCAAGTTAAGCTCATGTTTTGTCAAGCCAACTATTGTACCTCACTTCGAGGTTCCGAGTCCGTTCAAGCCAAGGCTGTTTTGGGGTGTCTCAGATTCATCCTTTTGTCTCTGTTTGTAATGAATGTTTAAGACTTTTGGTTGTACAGTTATGGTGAACGGATTGGATCCCTACCCTATATGTTACGTGTATCTGATATGTATATATGTTTATGGTTATGATGTGGACTAGTCTATAAAAGTATTTTTCCATTCAGATTTTCACAGCTCATTGGACATCATCTATTTATTGTTTGGCTTCTGCCAACTCCTTTTATGCTGTACTACTGTTATTACTGTTAAGCAGGCCTTTGGTAATCACGGGTTACTGGCCGGTTACGATGCTAAACCCTTAGAGGCGGGTTTGGATCGTGACAATCACCACCATCATCATCAACCCAAATCCCTCACCGATCTATCAAAATCGATCCCAAATCTACATAAATCCATCACCGATTTATGAAGATCTATCTTCGATCTACCGATCTTCACTGTTCTTTCCAATCATCTCCATCGACGCAGATTTACATCATCGTTTTTCACCATTGTCACCGATCTTCATCATCGTCGACAAATTTTACATCCACTAACATCTTTTTCCGTATCAATATGTTAAAATTGTTTTTGCACTTTGTTATATTTCTTATATGGTTGTATGTGGTACAAACTCTCTTGTATTTAATAACAATTGCTTCTACCTGGTATGAAAAAATTGTTTTTATTTGTATTTTCTCTTTTTATGTTAGTACACTCGGTGTAGTTGTTTATGGTCGGATTTTAATGGCCATTGGTTTTATAAATTGGTAATTTGTTTCTTACAATTTGTGTAATTTTTAGTGCATTAATTTAGGAGGAGACTCATATTATGTAGTATTTTGAAATTTAAAAAAAAAAAATCTTCAGAGAGTGTTTGTATGTATATTCTATGCATAATTTTATGAGGAGTATCTGCATCAACAATTTTTTTTTTTTTTATATATATATAGAAGAGACAAACAAAATTTTCAAAGATAAATGCTTGCAATTTTATTTCAAAATGAGAAACTATTTCTTGATTACATGTACAGTTTTAGAAAGCTTCACAAATCTTTTGCGTTTCACTTTTTTTAGCAACTTTTCATGAGCCTCCTTTACATGCCTCTTTATTTTCAACTTCTATAAGCCTTAGCATTATAACCGTTGCATAATATTGCACCGCATTCTCCAACTGCGAATTTTTCCTTTCTAGTTCTCTCTTCTCCTGACGAGTATTAGCCAGTTGTTGTTTTAACAAGCACACCTCGTCTTCCAATTGCTAATTTTTTTGTATTCTTGCTTGTAGTCGTCGAGTAATATTGAAAACTGCAGTTATCGCCTGTGTACTAAGAGCCAGTTATAGCGATCCTGGTTTTTCCTCTCTTTATTTATTGTATTCCGGACTCGGTTCCGTGGATGTGTTGTTGTCTCATTCTCATTTCCATCCTTTACTTTTTGTATTTGAGTCTTGGGTTGTGTTGGGCAGGTTTGAAACAGGTCGGTTGTGCTTTGAAACCAAAGGTTGATGCCCAGAATTTGGCCTTCACACTCGAGCGAGGCTTTTGACGCTCGAGCGGGCCCTTTGTTGTTACTTCTCTGCTCGTGCGGACGTTTTGACGCTCGAGCGTGAATTTCCATCTCCTAGTATTTTTTCTCTGCAGGTCTTTGTATGCTCGAGCGGGAGTTTTGACGCTCGAGCGTGAACCTTTGATTTTGTTCCTCTACTCGAATGGGGAGTTTGACGCTCAAGCGAGGACCACCGCCTGCAAACTTCTGGAAGTGTGCAATCGACGCTCGAGCGGCGCTTTTGACGCTCGAGCGTGAGTCTGTGTCTGATGCTCGAGCAAGGTTCCCAAGCTCGAGTGGGGTGACTTTTATATCAGTCCGAGTTTTACCTTTTTGGATCACTTTTTGATTTCCTTTCTCTCTCTTACCTTTCGAAAACCACCATTGGAGAGCACCTCACTCTAGAACTCTACCTTCTCTCTAGGATTTGATCTAGTTAGAGTGATCTCCTACCCTTGAGCCTTTACAAAAAGTGTAGAGCTTGGTGTGGGCTTCCTATTAATCCGAAAATTTATTGATTTGGGGCACTTCAGGATTTCTTCATCATCTCCTTTGGGTTTCATCTCTTGAGGTAGGAATAACTACTCATTTCTATGGTCTTTGACATAAACTATTGGTCATTTTGATGTAATGTTGATAATGGGTAATTTTAGGGTGTTAGGGTTTCAAAATGAATAAAAAGGGGTTTGATTATTTTGACTCATAATGTGTATCTTGGGTCTTAAAATGATATTGTTGTTATTGTTGAGGATATTTGGGACCTTTGGGTCATTGTAGAGAAAAAGGGGGAGAAAACCCTATTTTTGGGCTATGAGTTAATTTATGAAATTGAGTTAGGAATAATGAAATTAGCTCATTATGAGGTAGAATGGTGGAGTTGGATTCATTAATCACTCACCTTTGAAATTGTTGATAATTTACCTATTGGTGCATTTATTGTCTGTTTAGAAATAATTGCTTTGGGCTATCGGTGGAAGATAGTCTTGATTGTTGTAGACACTACATGATGATTAGGTGAATTAAAACTAATCAAGTTGAGTATTTGTATACATGGGTGCCGAATCCCGCGGATGAAATTTTCGTAAAATGGCCATTCGAAAATAATTACACATGGGTGCCGAATCCCGCGGGCGCAATTTCCGTAAAATGGTAATTCAAAAATATCTATACATGCGTGCCAGATCCCGCGGATGAAATTTCCATAAAATGGCCATCCGAAAACATCTATACATGGGTGCCAAGTCCCGCGGATGAAATTTCCGTGAAATGGCCATGAGAAAATAATTACACATGGGTGCCGAATCCCGCGAACGCAATTTCCGTTAAATGGCAGTTTGAAGTATTGTTGGCTTGAGATGTAGTCTCGCTTAAGTTGTTTAGCCAGGTTTTGAGCCGTGTTTATAAGTTGAGTTTTGTTAAGTGAAGGTTTATGGAACGGGATTGTACTGTATGTTAGTATTTATGAGTTAAACATTTATCAAGTGCTAATGTTTTAGTTATTGCTCATATTATGTTTAGCATATCTCTACTGGGCGTTGGCTCACCCTATATGGGACATCATTTTCAAGTACAGGTGTTATGCCACCTCCATGGACGTAGCTTGGGAGGCTTAGGGCTGTCAAACTACTTTTGTTGTTTTGTTGTATTACATGTATATCAAGCCAAGGGCTTACTTTGTGTAAAGTTAGTACTCTCTTTTTGTAACCAAGTGTTGACTTGAAAAGTTGTAAGCCTATAGGGCATTTACTTTTGTTGTCAACATTTAATACCTTTTGTAAGAATACTCTGATGATTGTAATATGAAATCTCTTCTATTTATCGTGAATATATGTTATGATGGGTTTATTTTTGAGGGCGTTACAACTTGGTATCAAAGCGTACCGGGTTCAAATACTTTGGGTACGCAGGAAGTGGTTAGTACCACAATGGGTTCGTCTCACTTGATAGAGACTTAGATGTAGTGTTGTATGCTTATATGATAACATGTTTATGTGGCTATTTGGGTATGGGATTTAGTTTCTAGGATGTTGATTGGATCCTTGGGTTTCTGTGAGTCTTGTTGGAAAAGCACTTGATCAATGCTGTTTCTAGCCGGAACTCTAGTAACGCCTCGGGACTATCATTACCCAGAAATGAAATTCGTAAGTGCTTATGTGATTATGTGCTTACGTGGAGTGAATTACAGTTGTCCATTGCATTAGGATGCGAGTGTCATAACTTCGGCACATTTGTGAATGTGCTAATGTTCTTCGTTACCTTTATTAGGATGTCAGGACAAGGATGTGGTGGTAGGCGAGGTAGACCTAGGAGGCAGGAGATGCCTATACCGGATGAGATTCCGGCGCAGCAGGAGGGGGTTGGTCAGGCTAATGTGGCCGAGCCAGTGGGGCAGCAGGCCATGGGTGCCTTAGCCCACGAGATAGCAGGAGCTATGAGAGAATCCATAGGCATTTTCAGAGCTGAGAATCCAGTTCAGGCCCAGGTTGTTGATGCAAGGCCTTCCTTTCTGAAGAGAGAGTTCTTCCTTTCCAGTCTAATCTGGATGACTTTGTTGGGGATCCTAAGGAGCCACTTAAGGCTGATGAGTGGTTGGAACAGATGACCAAGACGTTTGAGATGATTGGCATCGAAGACGGGGCATTGAAGGTGACCTTGGCATCTTTCCAACTTAAGGGGGATGTGGGTCAGTGGTGGAAGTTCATGAGAGGCCGTGTTGGTGGTACATGGGAGGATTTTGTAGATGCTTTCCAGGAGAAGTTCTTAGCCCCAATTGTCAGGGAGAAGCTGAGGGACCAATTTTGTCAGCTCAAGCAACTGAGTTTATCAGTGGCCGAGTTTGAGGCCGCATTTACTAGCTTATCCAGGTTTGCACCTGAGCTTGTGGCGTCTGAGGAATTTGTATCGAGTTTGAAAGGAAGTTGAGGCATGGCCTCAAGATGAGAGTTAGGGGATCCATGATCCGGGAGTATGGGCGTCTTGTGGATGTCGTGACCCATATGGAGACTATGATGGAGGAGGAGGAGAGGATGAGGGGCTCCAAGAGGAGTTAGGTTGGCTAGGGGGATGGTAGGAGGCAGAGGAGTTCTAACCCTCAGTAGTCCCAGAGTGCCTTGGTGAGATCTACCTTTCCAATACCGAGTTCGGGTTTTGAGAAAGGCAGCCAGGGAGACTTTACTTGTTTCAAGTGTGGTCAGCTGGGCCACAAGTCTCCAGCTTGCCCGCAGAGGGGAATAGGTCAGGGAGCAGCTTCATCTTCGGCTCGACCTCAGAGCCAGAGTCAGGGCAGAGGCCGGTTGTCCTCTTGTTACCAGTGTGGTCAGGCAGGGCACCTGAAGAGGTTCTGCCCACAATTGGGTGGTACACCCGGTGCGTCTGGTTTGAGACAGACACAGAGTTCGTAGCCAGCACAGTCTGTTCAGGCCTTGAGGGCCAATCAAGGGGCTTTATCGTCTCAGTCTGTGCACCAGTCTTTTGCTCCGAGAGGTGAGTAGGTAGATCAGGGGCCTACAAGGCGTGTGTATGCTGTTACTGCGCAGGATCTAGTACCGGCTCCATCTGTTGTGAGAGGTACCTTTTTGTTTTGCAACTCGGTTACTAATGTGTTGATTGATACGGGTGCATCCCATTCTTTTATATCTGCTGCATTTGCATTTATTTTGGGTTTGGAGTTGGCACAGTTAGCATCTCCTATTTGTGTAGTATCACCTGTAGGGGGTGAATTGATTTTGAAACAAGGGTGTAGATGGTGCGACATAGAGGTCGCTGACCGCCGACTTCCATTTTCATTTGTAGTTATGGCTATGTCGAGTTTTGATGTTATTTTGGGTATGGACTGGTTATCGTCATACCGGACAGTTATTGATTGTTACCGCTAGAGGGTCACTGTTTGTACCTTGAGCGGGGATTGTTTCCATTTCTTAGGGGATCGGGTTGGCAATGTGTTACCACCAGTATATGATCCACGAGGGCGAAGTGAGCTTACTGGTCTCCTCGCTAGCTTTATGAGTAGTGAATGTGATGAGACCCAGACTGTATTGCCGAGAGTGGTTTGCGAGTATTCGGATGTTTTTCTCGAGAACCTTGTTAGTTTACCACCTCATCGAGAGATCGAGTTCTCTATTGACTTAGCGCCCGGCACGGCGTCGATTTCCATGGCACCTTACCGTTTTGCCCCAGCCGAGTTGAGTGAGTTGAAGATTCAACTCCAGGAGTTGCTGGATAAAGGTTTTGTCCGCCCTAGTGTTTCACCGTGGAGAGCACCGGCCCTCTTTGCTAAAAAGAAGGATGGTGCCTTGAGACTTTGTATCAATTATTGAAAGTTGAATCGGGCTACGGTTAAGAATAAGTACCCTATGCCCCGTATAGATGATCTGTTTGACCAGTTGAAGGGTTCCTGTTGTTTCTCTAAGATAGACTTAAGATCGGGTTACCACCAGTTGAGGGTCAGGGATGAAGATATTCCGAAGACGGCATTTCGTACGCGATATGGCCACTATGAGTTTCTGGTGATGTCTTTTGGGCTTACCAATGCACCGGCAGTGTTTATAGACTTGATGAACCGGATATTTCAGGAATTCTTAGATCGTTTTGTAGTCGTCTTCGTGGACAACATCCTAATTTATTCGCCTTTGGAGGAGGAGCACGAGGAACACTTGAGAGTGGTGCTCGAGTTGCTTAGAGCCCATAGGTTGTATGCCAAGTTTGGGAAATGTGAATTCTGGCTAGGAGAGGTCAAGTTCTTAGGCCATGTGATTTCCGGGGAAGGGATGTCTGTTGATACATCCAAGATAGAGGCAGTGCAGGATTGGGCACAGCTTAAGAGTTTTTTTGAGATCCGCAGTTTTCTGGGATTAGCTGGGTATTACCGCCGATTTGTGAAAGATTTCTCTGGGCTAGCTTCGCCATTGACTAGATTGATGCGGAAAGGGGTCAAGTTTGTATGGAGTGAGACTTGTGAAAAGTCGTTCCAAGAGTTGAAAGTTAGATTGACCACCGCTCCTGTGTTGATTATCCCAGAGAGAGGTTTGGGTTATGCGGTTTGTTGTGATGCCTCACGAGAGGGTTTGGGTTGTGTGTTGATGCAAGAAAGGAAAGTGGTAGCCTATGGCTCACGTCAGTTGAAGATTCACGAAAGGAATTACCCTACTCATGACCTAGAACTAGCAGCAGTAATTTTTGCCTTGAAGATTTGGAGGCACTACCTTTATGGTGAGAGATTCGAGGTATTCTCGGATCATAAGAGTACCTGTTTACACAAAGAGACTTCAATTTGAGGCAGAGGAGGTGGATGAAGTTCATTGAAGACTACGACTTCGAGTTGCACTATCACCCGGGAAAGGCCAATGTTGTGGCCGATGCCCTTAGTAGGAAATCCATTAGTGATGTAGCTTGTATAGCCATCTGGGAGTGGGAGATGTTAGGTGCACTTGGCGAGTTTGATTTGCTTCTGGGCGAATCTGTTGAGGCTGCGGCCTTGTTCTCTATTGTTGCGCAGCCTACACTTGTGAATCGAGTGTTAGAGGCACAGGGAGGTGACCTTGAGGTAGAATCCCTCCGAGAGAAGATCTCCAACAGAAAGGCTGAGAAGGGTTTGTCTGTGTATCCCGACCTGAGTGTGAGATACCGAGATCGTTTATTTGTGCCGGAGTCTTGCCAAGAGGAGGTACTCCGAGAGTTTTACCATTCAGGCCTTGCATTGCATCCGGGAGGCACCAAGATGTATCGTGATTTGGGTGGGGTCGCCAGTTTTGGTGGCAGGGTATGAAGAGAGATGTGGTAGTTTTCGTATCGAAGTGCCTTACTTGTCAGCAAGTGAAGGCCGAGCATCAGAGGCCAGCGGGTTTGTTGCAACCCTTGCCTATTGCCGAGTGGAAGTGGGAGCATGTCACTATGGACTTCATTGTAGGTCTTCTGAGGACTCAGCGGGGTAGTGATGCTATTTGGGTGGTTGTAGACCGGTTGACTAAGTCGACGCACTTTATCCCTATCCGCGTGAGAGATTCGGTAGATCATCTTGCCGACTTGTATATTCGGGACATAGTGAGGTTGCACGGGGTCCTAGTGTCGATCGTCTCTGATAGAGATCCTCGTTTTACTGCTAGGTTGTGGCAGAGTTTGCAGAGTGCCTTGGGCACTAAATTGACCTTTAGCACAACTTATCATCCTCAGACTGACGGACAATCCAAGCGTACTATTTAGATCCTTGAGAATATGCTTCGAGGGTGTGTTCTTGACTTTAGTGGGTCATGGGAGAGGCACTTGCCCCTAGTGGAGTTTGCCTATAATAACAGTTTTCAGTCGAGTATCGGTATGGCACCGTTTGAGGCTTTGTATGGCCGACCGTGTAGGTCTCTAGTTTGTTGGGCCGAGGTGGGTGATGCACCTTTGTTAGGCTCGGAGTTGGTGAGGGAAACGATGGAGAAGGTTGAGCTTATCCATAGGAGGCTGGTCACAGCCCAGAGTCACCAAAAGAGTTATGCCGACCGTAGGAGGAGGCCTTTGGCATTTGAGACGGGTGATCATGTTTTTTTAAAAATATCACCTAGGCGGGGTTTGATGAGATTCAGGAAGAGTGGGAAGTTGTCCCCTCAATTTATTGGTCCCTTTGAGATCCTTGAGAGGATTGGCGAGGTTGCCTATCGTTTGGCCTTGCCGTCGCAGTTATCCGAAGTGCATGACGTGTTTCATGTTAGTATGTTTCGGAAGTATGAGCCGGATCCGTCCCATGTGCTAGATTGGACCAATTTGGAGGTTAACAAGGATATCTCATATGAGGAGAGACCAATTCAGGTCTTGGATAGGTGGGATCAAGTCTTGCGAGGCAAGACCATTCCCTTGGTGAAAGTTTTGTGGAAATATCACAGAGTGGAGGAAGCCACTTGGGAACGTGAGGTGGATGTCCGTGAGAAATATCCGGACTTGTTTGTAAATGTTTAACCATGTATTGGGATTTTATAATATTAATGAACTTTAAGAGCATTATATATGTCTTGAGTTGTAAAACATTGTATATATTTTGATTTATGGAAGTATTTTGAACTTGCCTTGAAATAAAAGTTTAATGTAACATTGCATATGTTGAATGTATTGTAGAAATAGAAGTATATCATGAACATTGAATATGATATAGAATTGTGAAATATGTGTTGAGATTGCTAAATTTCAAGGGAAAGTATGCTAATAATGCATATTGAGTTATATATTGTGATTTTCCTCTTGAAAAGAGATGGGATGACCAGTAATGGGTCAAGTTGTTAAATGTTGAGTTGTAATACTATTGACAATTGAGAAAACCATGTTTTTGAAAAACTTGTACTTAATTTCGGGGACGAAATTCCTTAAGGAGGGGAGGTTATAGCGATCCTGGTTTTTCCTCTCTTTATTTATTGTATTCCGGACTCGGTTTCGTGGATGTGTTGTTGTGTCATTCTCATTTCCATCCTTTACTCTTTGTATTTGAGTCTTGGGTTGTGTTGGGCAGGTTTGAAACAGGTCGGTTGTGCTTTGAAACCAAAGGTTGATGCCCAGAATTTGGCTTTCACGCTCAAGCAGGGCTTTTGACGCTCGAGCGGGCCCTTTGTTGTTGCTTCTCCGCTCGAGTGGGCGTTTTGACGCTCGAGCATGAATTTCCATCTCCCAGTATTTTTTCTCTGCAGGTCTTCGTACGCTCGAGTGGGAGTTTTGACGCTCGAGCGTGAACCTTTGATTTTGTTCCTCCGCTCGAACGAGGAGTTTGACGCTCGAGTGGGGACCATCGCCTGCAAAATTTTTGGAAGTGTGCAATTGACGCTCGAGCGGCGCTTTTGACGCTCGAGCGTGAGTCTGTGTCTAACGCTTGAGCGAGGGTTCCCACGCTCGAGTGGGGTGACTTTTATATCAGTCCGAGTTTCACCTTTTTGGATCACTTTTTGATTTCCTTTCTCTCTCTTACTTTTCGAAAACCACCATTGGAGTGCACCTTACTCTATAACTCTACCTTCTCTCTAGGATTTGATCTAGTTAGAGTGATCTCCTACCCTTGAGCCTTTACAAAAAATGTAGAGCTTAGTGTGGGCTTCCTATCAATCCGAAAATTTCTTGATTTGGAGCACTTCGGGATTTCTTCATCATCTCCTTTGGGTTTCATCTCTTGAGGTAGGAATAACTACTCATTTCTATGGTCTTTGACATAAACTATTGGTCATTTTGATGTAATGTTGATATTGGGTAATTTTGGGGTGTTAGGGTTTCAAAATGAATAAAGAGGGGTTTGGTTATTTTGACTCATAATGTGTATCTTGGGTCTTAAAATGATGTTGTTGTTGTTGTTGAGGATATTTGGGACCTTTGGGTCATTGTAGAGAAAAAGGGGGAGAAAGCCCTAATTTTTGGCTATGAGTTAATTTATGAAATTGAGTTAGGAATAATGAAATTGGCTCATTATGAGGTAGAATGGTGGAGTTGGATTCATTAATCACTCACCTTTGAAATTGTTGATAATTTACCTGTTGGTGCATTTATTGTCTGTTTAGAAATAATTACTTTGGGCTATCGGTGAAGGATAGTCTTGATTGTTGTAGACACTACATGATGATTAGGTGAATTAAAACTAATCAAGTTGAGTATTTGTATACATGGGTGCCGAATCCCGCGGATGAAATTTCCGTAAAATGGCCATTCGAAAATAATTACACATGGGTGTCGAATCCCGCGGACGCAATTTTCGTAAAATGGCAATTCAAAAATATCTATACATGGGTGCCAAATCCCGCGGATGAAATTTTCGTAAAATGGCAATCCAAAAACATCTATACATGGGTGCTGAGTCCCACGGATGAAATTTCTGTGAAATGGCCATGAAAAAATAATTACACATGGGTGCCGAATCCCGCGGACGCAATTTTCGTGAAATGGTAGTTTGAAGTATTGTTGGCTTGAGATGTAGTCTCGCTTAAGTTGTTTAGCCAGGTTTTGAGCCATGTTTATAAGTTGAGTTTTGTTAAGTGAAGGTTTATGGAACGAGATTGTACTGTATGTTAGTATATATGAGTTAAACATTTATCAAGTGCTAATGTTTTAGTTATTGCTCATATTATGTTTAGCATATCTCTACTGGGCGTTGGCTCATCCTATATAGGACATCATTTTCTAGTACAGGTGTTATGCCACGTCCAAGGACGTAGCTTGGGAGGCTTGGGGCTGTCAAACTACTTTTGTTGTTTTGTTGTATTACATGTATATCAAGCCAATGGCTTACTTTGTGTAGAGTTAGTACTTTCTTTTTGTAACCAAGTGTTGATTTGGAAAGTTGTAAGCCTATAGGGCATTTACTTTTGTTGTCAACATGTAATACATTTTGTAAGAATACTCTGATGATTGTAATATGAAATATCTTCTATTTATCATGAATGAATGTTATGATGGGTTTATTTTTGAGGGCGTTACACATAGTGTCAATAGCATCGATATCATTCCGATTACCAAAAACACTAGGACTCTCATTTACAGGAATAGCGTACGAATGCACTATCGGTAACCTCTCATTTGCCTGAATTACAGGCACCTCATGCATGTCAGAACCATTGATGGCCAAGGTAAAGAATGACATGTATGCATGTCAGAACCATTGATAGCCAAGGTAAAGAATGACATGATTACACAGAAAGTAAACAAACTTTTTTCTCTAAGAACATTTGAAAATTTCATATCACTGCATATCATTTATATCACTTTCTATACACTCCACCGATTCAATAATCAATGCATATCTACTCAAATCTTTTGTTTGTCAACATTTTAAGCGCTGCTACACCATTTTTTTGGAGATGATACAAAATTCCAAAAATGATCACAGGACGAAACAAGAACAAATATTATATTTTTGTCAAATCAGATTTTTTTCTTCAATATGTTTGTATAATTTTTTTTGTTTTTGGCATTGAAAAATATTTTAATTATTTTCAATATTTTCTATATTAATATTTTATTTTGATGATGTCCTAGGAGGAGAAAAATATGAATTTGAATGGCTGGCTGTACATGTTGCAATGTTGCAATGTTGCAAAATTATCAAATATTTTGTTAATTTTATTTTTGTATCAAATCCATACATATATTGTCATCATAAAAAGGAGAGAGATTGTTAATCATGTTGTTTGATTTTGATGATGTTATGGGATAAATTGTAATTTTTTACTATATATATTTTATATTATTTGACACAAACTATTATCTGTTTAAAATATATATTGTATGATAAAAATATTTTTAAAATTTTACTATTCATGTTTTGAAAAACTAGGCTGATCATTATTCATCTTTTGACAAATTTGATGGGTTATTTTCCTTTGACAAAATTGATATACTCACATGGGGTGGTAGGTTGTTTTTTAAAAAATATGTTTAAAATATCGTCAACAACTACAAAGATTATAAAAGAGGTATATATTTTCATATCTATTATAAATGTTATTTTAAATATACTTAAAGAAATTATATTGTGCAATTAAATATTTTTTTTGTGCAATTAAATATTTTATTAGAAAAATTACTATGCAATTATTATACAACTTTTGATTATTCGTTGTTTTGAAGGGAAAATTAAGTACTATTCATTTGTTGAAAAGTTGTATACACAATAGTGATCACTTATATTTTTAATGTTTTGTAAGCCACATGCTTGGCACCTGGCATACAAAAGAAAAAGGAAATGTTTACATTATGCTTCATGCAAATTTTAAATATAAAGAAGAGGAACAATCTTATGCCCCACATACCCAAATTACTAAGTCAAAAAGGAGAAGCGTGCCCACGTGATCCATGACATCAACAAGAAGCGTTCTACCTCCAACGGGTATATTTTTTGTATATAAATAGAAGTATTTTGTGTAAAGAAAAATCAAGAACTTGAAGAGAAAAAATTCTGTGTGCTTCAAAATTGTGATTATATTTTTCACTATGCTATTTCACTTTCAGATCTAAGAATTTTGTAATAGTGAGATATTTATTATTGAGTGAGGCTTAATAGATAAAAGTTGACATGTGCAAAATCCACAAGCTTGGTGAAACCTTGGTGGTGTACTGATTTATTTTGATAGTGAACAAATTCTCAAAGAGGTTCCTTGGGGAGTGAACGTAGGTCCGACGTGCCGAACCACTATAAATCTCAGTGTTTGATTTTCTTTCTCTATCTCTCTTACTTTTATATTGATAATTATTGTTTTGTTTTTTATTTGTTAAAATTATGAATATTGTGTTTATTATTTTTAATATTGTAAAATTTTTTAATAACCCAATTCACCTTCTCTTGGGTTGCCTACTTGGAATAACAATACTGAATCTCCATGCCAGTGGCGCTTTTCTTCCCCAGCCTAATCTCCTCTTTTTTCTTGTCCTTAGCCATTGGAGTCATTTTCAAGCAATGTTTGGGATGACCTAAATAAATGTATTTTTTGTCTTTTTACGAAAAGATGTGCAAAAAAATAAAAAGGTAATGTGATGGAAAAAATAAAAAGATAAAAATATGAATTATTTTTGGATTGCCAAACTTGGTGTAATGACCCCAAAACATGTGTCATATTTATCAGTAATTAATTATGTGTTTATGCGAAGTAATTGAAGAATATCTGTTGAGATGAGAACTTTGGGACTGAAATTGATGACCGTAATGGGTTCGGAAAACGAAATTGAAAACGCCTATGTGATACCGGGAATTTGTAGAACCATTTGGGAAAATAAATTGAGGACTGAATTTCGTCTGATTCGTTAAGTCTTGTTTGGTTCAAGATTATGGCACAATTCTATTTTTATGGTATATATATATATATATATAGATAAGGATGTTGACCATGTTTTGACTCAAAACAAAGGAAAGAAAATATCTGAGAGAGAGAGAGAGAGAGAGAGAGAGAGAGAGTGAAGTCGTGGAGGGGAGAACCAAGGGAGGAAGAAGAGTAAAGAAAGGGAAAATCAAGCTATTTTCTTCATTTAAACAATCAAGGTAAGAATTCCTCTCTAATTTCTTGAAATAAGGTTGATTCATGCTTGATCTCATGTTAAATAAGTGGATTGAAGAAGAAATATGTTTAATTTGAGCATGTATGGCATAAATTGATGATTTATGTTTATATTTGGCATTCTTGAGGAAGAACCTCCATGGATATGAAGAAATGAAGCTTTTACATGAATAGTTATGATTCTTCACCTTAATTCATGGTTTGATCTTGTACATGATGCATGCGGGTTTTGTTGAGAAGTTGTAAGGTCTAAATCAAGTGGTTTTCAAGTGTTTTGGGACTTGGGTTTCATCATGTTGAAGTTGTTTGTTAAAGGAAGGTTAAAGTTTTGGAAGAGTTTGGAATTTCAGATTTTCGCGCAGTCCGCTCAAGCGGAGGGATTCCCGCTCGAGCATGAAAATCAGCCTCCCAGCAGTTTTGGAAAATTGTGCAGTCCGCTCGAGCGGACAAAGTGGCGCTCGAGCGGGGGACTTATTTTTAGGAAAATTTTGAAGGTTGTATTCAGTTCATATATGGCATGAATTACTTGATTTTATCATGTTATTGGCATCATTTGGCACCTCATGAACATGAAATGTAATAAGGGAAGAATAGTATGGCATGAATTAAGTGATTTAATGATAATGTGTATTGAAAAAATGTGTTATAATGTTGTTAATTGCAGGTCAAGAGGCGAAGACCGTGCAGTCGGTTTTGGAAACCCACTGTGAGTAACATTTCTGTAAAGATATGTTAGTATGATCTATGTTTGAAAGTGCTACGTTATGCTATGGTTTTGAAATGATAAATGTTTTCTGTGAACGAATGTCCAGTTTGCGAATCTAGTATGGCATCCATAGATAATCCTAAGTGGACCAGTTTACGAGATCTCGGCATGTGTTTAATCGGTGTCTGGGACCGGTTACTCTAGTCGTTGGACGACAAATGTTATGTTCTATGGAGTATGCCATTATGTATGTTCTGATATGAGATGATTATGTTTATGAATGATTTATTTTTATGGATATATGAAATGTGGAATTCGTTCACTACCCCTTTACTTTAATGTTACTTGCTGAGCTTTAGCTCATTGTTTGTATATATGTATTTATAGGTGACCACTCTGGGAGTCAAGCCTAGGCGGAGTCCGAGCCGAGCCGCCGTTTTGAAGCCTACCCGGTGTTTTGGTGCCTCCGAGTTGGGGCTAGGCCTAGAAGGCCGTTAGGAAGCTTGGTTTTTGGTTGTGCATGTGGCGTGAGCCTATGTTTTGTACATGAATTTTGATTATATGTGATGTAATGTAGTGGGTAAATTAACATTTTTGGCATGTAAGGTATGTTCATATAAATGCACAGCTCTTTGGACTATTAGTGTTTTGTTTTCGCTTCCGCAAGCCCCGGTTATGTATGTTTTGTACAGAAAGGCCTGTGGTAATCTAGGATTACTAGCCGGTTACGATGCCAACCTTCTCGGGGCGGGTTTGGGTCGTGACACTTGGCCTCAGTTTTCCTCTCATATAATCTTGGGCGGTGTTTGAAGCCTGCCTCCAAATAGGCCTTCCTTTACCTATTTGGGCTATGTAGCCTGTAACTGGCTCACCTTCTTTAGTAAGGGCTTTAACTACTTGTTCTGGTGCATATTGTTCCTTTTTGGTATTGTTAGGCCTCTTGGTTGCTTTTTTAGTTTAGATAGTCATCCACGACCCATACTTCTCTTGGTTAGGCTCACTATCTTGTTCTATTGATGTTGGTCTTGGTTCATCTCTCATTTGGGCTTGTTGCCCTTGGCTTCCTTCTCCGATCATCCCTTGCCCATGTGTTCTGACTTCTAGCATAGTTCTTTCATTGCAAATCTCCCTCCAGTGCCCAACCCTGCCACAAGAAAAGAAAAATGAGTACAGGTGTTCATATGCAACTCCGTAGTATGTTTACCTATAGAAATTTAGGAAATCAATGGCTTTCAGAGGTCCATTTCCACACAAACTTGAGCATATTTTCCTCATGCTACCATCGTTGTGTTGATATCTACCTTCAAAGGAACTCCTAGCACTTTTGTTATATGGAAGAGGGCTTTCTTGTTGTAATACTCAATAGGTAAGGTAGGGAACCTTATCCATATCGTTATGGTATCCTCTTCGGCTTCATTTGACTTGAAATCATGTTGCCATTTTGTCACTGTCACATAGTGATCCATCACTATCCATGGGCCTTCAATGAAGACTTTGGTATAATCATCCATCAAGTCAAACTTGACTATAAAGAAACCATTCCCTATATCCAGAGCTTCGAAATCAACTTGAAGTCCCCAAATCTTAATCATTTTTATCATAAAGAGCTTGTAGCTTATGGTTTTCTCCAATAATCTCACTATCAAACATTTTTTCCATGACTTCCTAATCTTTTTCAATAGAGTTGCTGGTAGTTTAACCCTAGGGATCCCATCCCTCTCCTCCTCTATCTTCTTATCCTCTTTCTCAGAGGCCTTCGTCGTGTCTTTGTCTTTATCATCAGATGATAACACCTCCATATCATTATCAAAAATTTTCTCATAACCATTCTCATTGAATCTCGATCTTATGAGTGCTTCCTTGAAAGACTGTGAAGCTTTTAAAGCCCCAATAGGCTCCATTTGCTCCGCCTCTGATTTCCCTTCATTAGGAGGGGATTTCTCTTGATTCGTGATGTCAATCATTTGATTAGGGTTGGGTAACTCCTCCCCTGATTCATTATCCATTGGTGCACTTTCTCTCATGGCTTCATCCTCAGGATCCACGTTACTCTTGATTTTCTTGGTGATACGGATCCGGTGGTCCTCTTCCATTGAGCACCCATGAATGTTTTTCCGTTCTCCATCCTTCAAAGCCTGTGTTTGGTTTAAGTTTTTTGAAAACTGAGTTCTTTGGTTTTCGTGTTTTTTTGTTTTTAGTGAATATTTTTTAAATTTTAAACATTTTTTTTACTTTTTTAGATACACCTTACTTAGATGTATCTAAAAAGTAAAAAATTTGTGAAAAAATATTTTTAAAAATTAATAAATACATAAAAATATAAAAAATGTACTGAATTCTCTTTTTTTTTTTTTGTATTTTTGGTATTTAGTGAATTTTTAAAAGGTTTTTTACACAAATTTTTTATTTTTTAGGTATATTTATGTTAGGTATGTCTAAAAAGTAAAAAAAAATTGCTTAAAATATTAAAAAAATTCAATAAAAACAAAAAAACA
>NW_021024644.1:1775610-1792406 GCF_004153795.1 Camellia sinensis | reverse complement strand
GCTATGGGTGGCCTCACCATACATAAGATTAGAATAAAAATTTAGTATAGCAATGACATTAAGTCATTAATATGTGATATTATTAATTAAATATATATATAAATACACAATTTTAGGTATGATTTATAAATTATTATTTTTACTTATTATAAAAAGACATATTAAAAAATAAAAATATAATGTAATTTAATAAATCAATTAGTAGCTTATTTATGATATTACCAAATAAAATTTAAATCTTACTATTCAAATAAAGCATAATTGACTATCTCTATAATAATTTATTGTTAAATAATGATATTACGGATTGATGCTAACGTGAACTAAAGCAATTGTGAAGATTTTATCTATCTATTCTTTTCCTCCTTTATTTTTAACTTATTTTGAGTGACGTTATTTTTTTTTATATATTTTATATATTTTTTAAACAATTATAAAAAGTCAATTTTTAATTATATTTTTAAAACACCCTCACAACTAATGGGGAGAGATCTGAACTCTTTTTATTTTTTTATTGGTAAAAAAGAAAATTTTATGGAAAATATTTGAGATTTTTAATTTTTTAAAATAATTTAACCCACAATTATATTGATTGATAGGTATTGTGGGGAAGTATTTTGTGAACGATAGCACGTGGTTAAGGTGACACCGAAGTGCCAGTCGAGGTGTCACATGGCCTGGTTATGCTTGCCGAGATTATTTCGGCAAGACCGAGGTAATCTGCAGAGATACTGGAATCCGAGATAAGCGGATAAGGGATAAGAGTCCTAGAGGAGGGGAAGATCTCAGTTTGAATAAGGATAAGGCTCATGAGGAGTTTATCCCTATCTAACCGAGATTCCAGAATAAGCATTGAGCTTGAGTTCAGTGAACTGAGACTTCTAGGTGATCAGGTCACTGCAGATTATAAAAGTAAGACACCCCCATGGGTCTGGGGTAAGTTCTTTCTTGTGAGTTTAAGTATTATTTGCTATCTGTGAGAGATATTGATTATTGATTTGATCGTTCGAGTGTCCCCAGGTGGACGAACCATCGCAGAATTCTCTTCTTCTTGTTACAGGTTATTGGGCTTAATCTATCCTGCCAGTGCTCTCTAGTTGAGTTTTCCCTTTGGTTGTGTGGTCAAAAATTAACACTCACAATTTGGCGCCGTCTGTAGGAACTTAAGGAGAATAGATGGCCAACAACGGATAGGAAGCAAAGATAGGGGACGACATCCATAGTGAGAGTGAGGAACATGTAGATCCTAACGCTAGGGAGGAAAACCGTAATAAGGGAGTCTAGGAACTGAATCTTGGGGAAAAGGAAATTGGCAAAGAGTGTAACGTCCCCAAGAAGGGAGACCGAGATGAATACTACAATGAAAGCGACCTCCAGGTATGAAATGATAGATGCCTGATGATGGATGGAGAGATGAAATAGATGGAAAACATGTTGGCAGACCTACAGTCGGTGGTCAACTTTATGATACAAAACAACGTGATGCAACCACCATTCCCGTTGCATGACACACCGGCACCAGCGGCTAAAAATGATGCCCAGAAAGGAGGGCAGAAAATGGTCCTAGTAGTCCTGTAGCATGGCAAGGGATAGGAGCACTTACATTAGCTGTCACGGGATGTCAGGTGGACAGAGTCTATACAAGGTGAATCGCAGAAGACACCACGAACCAAGGGGATCTATGTCAAAGAATCTTGGCATATCTAAGGGAAGGGCCTCTGTTTTGATGCAGTGGACGAAGGGAAGTCCAAACGAACACCAATTACACCGGGAGTAGCGCACCAAAGAAGTTGAAATCTATTGATAGCCGAGTTCCCAGACGAATGAAAGAGGATTTGAAGGACTACTTCCAGAGAAAGCGACTCAACGCCAAGATCACATCCACCATCAAGACGAAGACGCCATTCTCGGTGGAGTTGGATATGTTTGAGGCTCCAACGAGATTCCACATGAAGAGGTTCCAGATTTACGATGGTAAGTCTGATTCAAACTTTCATATCCGCCTGTATTTAAATTCAATGGCTTTGTGGAGTGGGAATGAGCAGCTGCTGTGCAAGGTATTCCCCTCATCCTTTGGAGAGATAATATCTGATTGGTTCCATAAGTTGCCAAAAGGAACTGTGAAGAGTTGGGAAGGCCTAGCCGAGATGTTTGTTCCAGGTTTGTTACGAACAAATTGTAGCTACTGAGGGTAAATTCCATATTGGCTTTGAAGATCAACGATGACAAAGGCCTCAGGGCTTATGCCAAGAGATATTACGAGGTGTACAACTAGATTCCTGGTTGTAACCAAGAGTTGGCGGTCGTGTCTTTCAAGAACGGCCTGAATGATAAATGCTCGTTTCGGAAATCACTTGCCAAAACCCTTCCGAAAAGCATGGACCAACTGATGGCACGGATTGAGAAATATGCCGAGCAGAAGAAGACATACAAGAGGTGAGGACATCTAAGCAAGAAAGGAGAAACGACTTGCCGAAGCGAACCGATGGAATGCAGGTGTTGATAGGCAGGAAACGGGGATAAGGGCTGCATATGCAGTCACTACGGTATTCAAGATCTCAATCCACAAAGTTTTGGAAAGGATCAAGAACCAGCCGTATTACAGAGTGCTGGAGAAGATCCTTGGTGAGTTTATAGGAAGGAGCATTGGGAAACATTGCGCTTACCACAATGAGGATAGACACTTGACTCAGGGGCGCAGGGCTTTGAAGTTGCACTTGGAAGATCTGGTCAGACAGAGTCACCTAAGAGACCTAGTAGATGAGGCCAGGACAAGGGAAGAGCATGCAAGGCTTCCTTAGGCACCGACAATACCACCTACGCCACCGTCACCGCCACCGCAGCAAGCAGATGGACCTCGGGTAATTAATGTGATTCACTCGAAGGTCAATGAGAATGAAGTACGAGGGGAGACCCAAAGAGTAAGGCACCTGCAGCATGTGTATCAGGCCCAACGAAAGAAGTCCAAGACAGATGAATACCAGGGACAAATGGTCTCCTTTACTGAGACAGACCTAGATATGGTCCAGCATCCACACAACGATGCCCTGGTGGTAACTCTGAAGGTTAGAGAGTGCCAGGTGAGACGTATACTGATTAACCAAGGCAGCTCTTGTGACATCATGTATGTCAGATGTTACAAGGAGCTTGGCCTTCACCTAGATGATTTAGAGCAGTTTGACAGCCCCATGATAGGATTCAACGGGACGCCAACATGGCTTTTGGGAGCCACGAACCTGGAAGTGCAGGTAAGAAGCAAAAAGATAACAAGTGAGTTCACTGTAATAGATACTCCCTTTCTGTACAATATCATTTTGGGATGGCCTTGGTTGCATACTATGAGGGCTGTTCCCTCAACACTGCACTAATTGTTGCGATTCCCAATGACCAGGGATTTGAAGAGGTAAAGGGGGACCAGGTACATGCGAAAAATTGCTTCATGGAAGCAATAAAATACACCTGCACCGTTAGAGAAGCTGAGACAGCGGAGATTGAAGATAAAGACAGACAGGTTTGGAAGATATCAACATGGAGCCAGCCGAGAAGGGTGAAGAGCCTTTGAAAAAGGTTCTTGTATAGGAGGGCGATGAAGAGAGATATTTCCTCCTTGGCTCTAGTTTGGCCGAGGACGAGGAAAATGAGCTGGAAAATTTTCTTAGGGAAAACATAGAGGTGTTTGCTTGGACACCATACAAGATGCCTGACATTAATCCTGAGGTCACGTGCCACAAACTAAATGTAGACAGGTCGGTTAAACTTGTCATCTAGAGAGCAAGAAGACCCACTTTGGCCTATGTACAGGCAGTGGAAGACAAAGTAGAGAAGTTGCTGGAAGGACAAGCCATCCGAGAAGTGCACTACCCTACTTGGTCGTCCAACACAATGGTAGTAAAAAAGAAGAACGGAAAGTGGAGAGTTTGTGTAGACTTCAAAAGCTTGAATAAGGCTTGTTCGAATGACTGTTTTCCCTTACCAAAAATTGACCAGCTAGTTGACGCTATATCTGGGCATGGAAGAATGAACTTTCTAGATGCTTATAAGGGATACCACCAGATTGTAATATATCCCATGGATGAGGAAAATATGGTATTCATCACCCCAAAGGGACTCTACTACTATAGAGTGATGCCTTTTGGACTCAAGAATGCAGGAGCAACATATCAAAGACTGGTAACAAAGATGTTTAGACACTTGATTGGAAAGACAATTGAAGTCTACATTGATGACATGGTCGTCAAGAACAAGGAGCGAGGAGACCATTTGGCCGACTTGAAGGAAGTCTTCAAAATCCTAAAAACATACCGGCTATGACTCAATGTTTCAAAGTGTATAGTTGGAGTTGGATCTGGTAAGTTCCTGGGATATCTGGTAACCAGGAGGGGAATAGAAGCAAACCTAGATCAGATCAAGGCGATCCTTGATCTGCGAAGCCCGACAACAGCCAAACAGGTCTAGATTCTTACTGGCAAGGCCGCAGCCTTGAACATGTTTATCAGCCGAAGTTCTGATAAATGCAAACCATTTTTTTAATTATTGAAGAAGGCGACAGATTTTTTGTGGACAAATGAGTGCGAAGTCGCCTTGGCCGACTTGAAAAAGTACTTGACAATAACTCTAATATTGTCAAATCCAGTACTAGGAGAAGAATTGTTCCTATATCTGGCAGTTTCGGACCACGCAGTAAGTGCGGTGGTAATTCGAGAAGAAGAAGAAGAGCAAAAGGTAGTATACTACGTAAGCAAGACCTTGGCCAATGTCAAAACCAAGTACTTACCCTTGAAGAAGTTAACATTAGCCTTGGTCATGGCCTCGAAAAAGTTGAACCACTACTTTCAAGCCCACAAGATTGTGGTGCTAACTGAACACCCACTAAAGTCCCTATTATAGCATAGAGATCTGACAAACAGAGTAGCTAGATGGGTAGTAGTTCTAGGTCAATATAACTTAGAATTTAGGCTGAGAACAGTAATCAAGGGTCAAGTTTTGGCCGACTTTGTAGCATAATTTTCTTCTGGCGTAATCCCAAGATGGGCTTCAATGAGCCACGGCCTAGGATGTCTAAGAGAAAAAGAGGAAGAAATCCAACTAGAGCCAAAGAACCCCACACAGCAAAGCAGAAGAAGGTAGAGAAATCAAAACCTTGCAACATCTACATCAGCGACTCCTTCCGTCTGTTTGTTGATGGTAGCTTAAACCGTTAGGGATCATGGGCAAGAGTGGTTTTGGTATCACCAGATGGGCAGATGATAGAGCAATCCATATGTTTGGGATTCAAGGCCTCAAATAACGAAGCGGAGTACGAATCACTAATTGCTGGACTAAGGCTAGCAGCAACAATGGATGCCGATGAGGTGGTAGTTTTCTGTGACTTTTAACTCATTATGAATCAAGCAACAAACGAGTACGCAGCCTAAGACGAGAGGATGATAGCTTATGTCAAGGAGGTTGTCAAGTTGCTAACACTGTTCAAAAATTGCCGACTACTGTAGGTTGGCCGAGATGATAATAGTCATGCTAACGCCTTGGCTAACTTGGCCAGCGTAATGAAATCAGGTGAGGTAAGAACAATAATGGTTGATTATTTGTTAGGCCTATGTATAGAGCCCCTCATAACAGAATACGAAGCAATGTGCATGGAGATGAGGCCGAGCTGGATGGACACCATAGTTGTGTTCCTTAGAGGTAGTAGGTTGCTAGCAGAAAGAAAAAGAAGCACACAAAATCATATTGAAGTCGGCCAGGTTTTGCCTGTCAGTAAAAGGCCATCTTGACAGAAGGTCCCTCACTGGGCCCCTTCTGAGATGTGTGCATCCATCCCAAGTTGAGGACTTTCTGTATGAGATCCATGAAGGTGTATGCGGAAGCCATGTTGGGGGCAGATCACTCGACCACAGGGCCATATCACACGGATATTGGTAGCCCTACATGCAGAATGATGTTGAAGCTTATGTGAGGAAGTGTGAGAAGTGTCAAAGGTTTACACCTTTGATAAACTAGCCAGCTGCAGATCTGAATCCAGTATCTAGTCCCTGGCCATTTGCCCAGTAGGGCATGGATCTTGTTGGGTAACTGCCCTAGGCAACTGGACAGAGGAAGTTCCTACTAGTAGTAATAAACTACTTTACGAAGTGGGTAAAGGCTGAATTCCTTGCAAAGATTCGAGATGTGGATGTGAAGAATTTCATTTGAAAGAACATAATTACCAGGTTTGGAATCCCAAGAGCCATTGTGACAGATAATGGAACCTAATTTGACAGTAAGCTAATCAAGAGCTTCTGTGCAAAGTATAAAATTAAGAACTATTACTCTGCTCCTAGTTTCTCCTAGAGTAATGGTCAGGCTGATGCATCCAACAAAACCATCCTGGATGGGATCAAGAAGAGGCTGGAAGCTGCCAAGGGCAAATGAGTGGAAGAATTGCCTAATGTCCTATGGGCATATTGGACTACGCCGAGAAGATCAACTGGAGAATCTCCTTTTGCCATGACATATGGCACTGAAGCAGTCATTCCACTAGAGATCGGCATCTCTGGAATCAGAACCTAGGGAGTGGAGACTGGAGTGAACAAGGCATTCTTCGCCCGAGATCTCGATTTGATAAATGAAAGAAGGGAAAGAACAACAGTTTGGCTGGGGGCATGCCAACAACAACTTGCCAGGGTCTACAACAAGAAGGTTAATCCAAGGGAGTTTCAAGTCGGGGATCTCGTCCTTAGAAAATTCGTTAACAATAAGAAGGATCTTAAGGAAGGCAAGCTTGGACCAAACTAGGAAGGACCATATTGAATCATCTCGTTCCTCGACAACGGCACTTACCGGCTAGCAGGCACTAATGGTAAGGAGTTGCCATAACCCTGGAATACAAATAATTTGAAGTTTTTCTACCATTAGTTTCTATTTTTTATGTAATAATTTTATTAGCCGAAGTATTAATAAAATGCTAGCTTGATTTTGTTTTTATGAATTATTGTTGAAACTTGTGCGATAGGATTGAACAGTCTTATGACGATGTTCCCACGGTGAACATGAGGAATAATTTAGACTTTCCATATGGTAGAGTTGAACTGCACTTGCCATATGGTAGAGTTGAACTAAGTTTGCGATATTTCGATATGAAACATGACGAAACTGGCCATGACTTCGTCAGTTTGTAAGTAAAGCTGAGGAGTATAGTACTCTTGGTGCACTAAGGTTAAGCCTTAAGTGCTTTGTTTAGGCGAGACAAACGTAATGACCTCGGCCAAGAATGTCTAAGAGAGACTTCGGCGGTAACCATGTGATGCGTCCTTAATATGAACACAAGCGAGACATAGGTTCACATTAGGGGGCAGGAAGTGCGAATGAAATGAGAGCATAACACTTGTGAAATTTTTCAAAAATTTCACAAGTTACAGTTACCTGAGATCATTGACAATAAATACTAGCCGAGCTAAGTCAATCCAAGATGAGCGTTAAGTCTTGCCAGAAGGCGGTCAAGTCCTGCCAGAAGGTAGTTAGCACAAGCACAAAAATAACACTTGTAAAAGCTTTGTTGGACAAATTTTATAAGTGATGTTTGGCCGAGTTAAATTTCGGAAGTTGTTATCCAAGATGATTAGCTCCAAAGTGTTAACTCATCTGAGGTCTGTGGGTCTGAGGTAATGAGCCAAGTTGTTAGAATTAGAAAGATCAGAAAAAGTCTAAGTATGGAAAGAACATGCAAGGCATACGAGAAAAACAGTAAGGCATACACTCAACACTTAGAACAAAAAAAGAAGACATGCATTTAGAAGATGGAACTTGTTCAGTTACAAAAAGGCACTTCGGCTTAGCATAGAAGACAACTTGTTTAGTTACAAACGATGGAACTTTGGCCCAACAAAAGCAACAAATATTACAGCTACTAAAAGAAAAAGTTTAAAGAAAAGGAAAAAAATCCTAAGTACTAGACTTAGAGATACTATCCTCAATCCTCTTGGCTTCGACTTCAATTGCGACCTCGGCGTTAATCTCTTAAAGAGTTTGATCCAAGCTCTTCTCTGTAGCAATGACCTTAGCCTTGAGCGTAAGAGCTTTTAGAGACCTCCTCTTCCTCATCCTGAGTCAAGTCCAAGACTTGATCATTCAAAGTAGGGGACTTGGCTCTAGTAGCAACCTCCACATCTTCGTTAGCCTCCTTAGCCTCAGCTTTCTCTTTTTCGGCTTCATCGTCCAATTTTTTGGGAGAGGGAAGGAAAGGCATGCTGAGTTGGTTGATGTCTCAGAGAGGAGAGTTCACAGGGACAGACAGTTTGTTGAGGGCTGCTGTCCAGCCGAGGTAATAACCTCTGTTGTAGGCTTGGTTGACTTGGGCTTTGTAGGCGTCATGCACATCGGCTTGACCTTCGGCATAGGCCTTTTCTCCATCTCCAAAGCCTCCTTTAGTATTTCTTCTACTTTGGCAGCTTTGACCTCGGCCTCCTTAGCCTCAACCTTCATTACCTCGGCCACAGCCTCCGCGGCCTCGGCCTTATCTTGAGCAGTTTTGGCAGCACTGGCCTTATCTAACAAACCCTTGATCTAAGCCTCGGCCTTGTTGAGGGAGGACAGGAAGCCTGCAGCATCTGGAGTCTTCTTGGTCAACTTTTTCTTCATGGCCTCGGCTTTCACTGCGTAAGAGTAAGCATATTGGATGGCGTAGAAGGAAAGAAACAAACAAGTTAGTAAATTTTTTTTAAGTGTAAGAAGTTAAAGCAGAAAGCCAAATGAAAAAGTATAAGTGTTGGAAACTTACCAAGACAGATGCTGCATCATCAACGCGAAGTTCTCATACTTGTTGATCTTAGCCATATGGTTTAGGTCGGCAAAAAAGAGAATAGTGGTAGAAAGAGCGGGGCCTACTTCAATGTTGTCGATGGCACTATCGCCAACTGTCATTGGTCGGTCCCCAACCATAATTGCAGGAGCCCAGGGTTCATCTGCTCTGAAAACACTCAAACTCGCCGCACCCTCGGACCTTGGCTTCTTCGACTGAGTAATGTTGGAGGGCTTAACCTCAGTAGGTCTTTTCTCGATGGTAGATGAGTCTTCTTGATCTCTGCTAACTTGGAGATCGACATAGTGTCCTCTAAATCTATTTGTGTGACAAGGGATTTTGCCTTAGCTTTCTTCACCCTTTTGGCCTTAGGCTTGGGTTGGGATTGAGATGGGAAAGAATGGACTGTAACAACTCCTGGTAGGTTGGCCAGTAGATCTTCAACAACAGCTTGACTTCGACCCATCTCTTCAGCTAGGATAGCGACGGTGACCTTTGTGCCAAAGTGGATGGTAGGGAGAGTAATCAGAGGGTTTGATGTGTTTGTCGCCGAGACTTTAGGACCTCGACATTTTCTACTGTGAGTTCTGCTGGCAGGAGCATTCAGAGGAGCTCAGTGTCAGCGTTGGCGTCGAGATGGAGGAATCAGTTGGGAGACAGAAGTGGATGGCTGGTCTGCTAGATCTAATGTGGAAGCATGGTCCGTCCTTGGTGAAAAAGTGACTGGAAGAGTTAATGCAGATGGTGGAGTTTGGCTTCTTCGTGGAGTGTTAGGGAGCGGTGACCAGTATGTTGGAATGTAATTTAGTAGAAGGGAGGCCTTGCATTTTTTAATCAGGAGATCCAAGAGCCTCTTCAGATCTCGGCTTGGGAAGTAGGACTGCTAAAATCCCTTTGTTGGCTGAGGAAGAACTGCAAGAGCGAGAAGTAAAAATTAGCACAAATAAAAGAAATAAATTGACAAGTCTTAACAGAAATGGAATTATGGGATGACTAAGTCCTCACCCTCATCTTCCCTAAAGACGCCTCGGCACAAAGGGTAGAGATAAAGATTGTCATCTGGAGCAAATTTCCAATTTCCCGAGACAATTAGATAGTCATCTCCAGCGCCTTTGTTGGAGTCTGGGAGGTCGCCCATAAGTTTGTAGGCGGTGGATTGGGGCTTGAGATAGTAGGTATAGCCACTGGCTGACTTGAGGCCACACATGGTGTAACAGAATTGAATATCAGTTAGAGTAATCCTAGCGTTTTCTCGACGTGCCAGTTCGGCTATGCCATCGATAACCCTAAATGAGTTGACGGCTAGTTGCATGGGGTTAAGTTTGTAGTAATGTAGGACTTCTTGGAAAAGAATGTTCAAAGGAAACTGAAGCCCACACTCAATAAAGGCGACAACGGGGAATGGCATGTAGTCCTTCCCAGGCATGATAGTGTCCTCCTTTTCAGCCAACCTGAGTTGAACGTCGGCTAAGATGGAGAACTCCTGGCAAAAGTATTCTAGTTTGGTTGGGGTATCCACCCTTTACCTGAACATCCCCATGATATCGACTTAAAGTGTTTTATGCTGGGTTTAGAGAAAAGTACAGGGGTAGAGGTTTAAGGACCTCGGCTAAGCACTAAGGAAGGGGTTCTGCTGGCCTAGGAAGGGTTCTTGTTTCAGTTTTCCTAAAGAGTAGAGTTCTAAATCAAATTCCAAACCTAAATCTATGCATAAATAAGAATCAAATGCAAAGATCTGAAAATGAGCAGGAAAAACAGAAAGGGAACATGATTCAGAATTAGGAAAGCAATAGAGAAAATCAACAATGTGACGAGCGTAGTGATGAGAAATGACGATCTAAGAATATGGAAAATTACAAATTCGTAAACATTGAGTGAGTGTGTGCAAGACAATGTGCAAGAACCACAAGCAATACAAGTAAACAAAATTAAGAATCGATTTGAAATATCAAATAGCATAGAAAATGACAAGCAAATCAAGGAATAAATAAAGAAAAAAGTATGAATATAGATTCAATAAACAACATAGGGGTGATTACAGATACGGTGTAGAGCATGTGGAAAAACTCGAAAAAGAAACATATTGAAGGACCCATAAAGATTGAAACTGGAATGGAGATGTCAAAGACTTACTGATTGGAGCCGACGAAAGGGATATCAGAGTCAGACGGAGACAATCGTTGGAATGAAACAGAACAAGTCCACCGAAGATGATGAACAAATGGCTGCAAGAACCTTGAGGAAACAACAATGGGGGATTGAAAAACTTTAGAGAGAGAAAGTCTAAGCAAAGAGAAGAGAATGTGAGAGTGAAAGAGATAAGGAGAGATAAGGAGAGAGAGAAAGAGTTTTGTCAAAAACACGAAAAGGCAGCAAAACATAATGAGGTACCTTGGGCGACGTGCTTGTCAAGCGGCGTGGGTAGAATCGACGTGACTTTATGGCGCGTGCCAGGTACGAGCCAGTAAGTGAGATACATGTGAAAGAAACAGTTGAAACGACTGTGCATGACATCTCATGTGCAGTTGAAACTCTTGAAATTCTTGAAATAATGGGCAATAACCTCTGCTAATGGGGCGACCTTAGAGAAAATACTTAGAAAACTTGGTTCGTGATACTTGATCCTTAATAAAGTGGGCAGTTGAGTCCTAGTTACTTGAAGCCGACGAGTCATGATCTTGGTCGGAGAGGTGAATGAATTTTTAGTCGACATGTTATGTGGACAAACAATATAGGTTCCATCACCTTAGATTGCCAAGTTAATAGAACCTAGGAGGTAGTTGTGGGGAAGTATTTTGTGAATGACAGCACGTGGCTAAGGTGACACCGAAGTGTCAGCCGAGGTGCCATGTGGCTTGGTCATGCTTGTCGAGATTATCTCGGCAAGGCCGAGGTAATCTACGGAGATATCGGAATCCTAGATAAGCAAATAAGGGATAAGAGTTCTAGAGTAGGGGATGATCTCAATTTGGATAAGGATAAGGATAAGGCTCGTGAGAAGTTTATCTCTATCTATCCGAGATTCCAGGATAAGCATTGAGCCTGAGTCCAGTGAAGTGAGGCTTCTAGGTGATCAAGTCACTGCCGGTTATAAAAGCAAGGCACCCCTGTGAGCTTGAGGTAAGTTCTTTCTTGTGAGTTTAAGTACTATTTGCTATCTGTGAGAGATATTGATTACTGACTTGATCGTCGGAGTGCCCCTAAGTGGATAAACCACTGCGAAATTCTTTTTTTCTTGTTACAGGTTGTTGGGTTTAATCTATTCTGCCCGTACTTTTCAGTTGCGTTCCCTCTTTGATTGTGTTGTTAAAAATCAACACCTACAGGTATCAACTTTTGATTTGTCATACACTAAACCATGTAGAGCTCAACTCTCTTGCCACATCATTAGTGGTAATTTTTAGAGTCTAAATTGTGAGTTTTTAACATTTCTTAAATTTTATTGATGCTAAACCGAAGTAAAGAAACTTGGATAAAATAGCAACAAAAAAATAAAAAATAAAAAATAAAAAATAAAAAAAGTTAAAAAAAAGAGAGTAAAATATCTCAATAATTTACTATTATCGATACAATTAAAAAAAATTATTCTTATATATATTAACTTTTTTTATTTTTATTTTTTATTTCGTAAAAAAGTTTAAAAATTAAAAACACAACTCCAAATAGTAACTTAATCGGTAGAGTAAACAACAATAAAACTTTTACTAAGGTTTTGGTGAATCGTTTGAGACCTCCTTTGGATAGAATTGTTAGCTCTAATCAGAGTAGCTTTATTCCAGGGCGTTCCACTAACGATAATGTTATTATTGCTCAAGAGATTATTCATATTTTTCGTTTTAAAAAGGGCAAAAGTGGGGGTTTGATTTTTAAAATTGATCTTGAAAAGGCGTATGATAATGTGTCTTGGTCGTTCCTTCATGACACTCTGTTGGATCTTAATCTTAATGCCAATTGGGTGGAACTTATTATGAATTGTGTCACTACAGTGAACTCTACTGTTCTTTGGAATGGTGAAAGGCTCAATGAGTTTCCTTTGGCTAAAGGCCTGCGACAAGGAGACCCTTTGTCACCCTATCTTTTTGTTCTCTGCATGGAAAGACTTTCTCACCTAATTACTGCCAAGGTGAATAATGGGTTGTGGAAAGGGGTTAAAGCTTCTAGAAATGGGCCTTCAATATCCCATTTATTTTTTGCTGATGACTTGTTACTTTTTGCCAAAGCTGATACTAGTAATTGTCAAACTATTATGGATGTTTTGGAGGAATTCGGTTCTCACTCTAGGCTTAAAGTGAATCTTCAAAAGTCTAAAATGTTCATCTCTCCGAATGTAAGTCAAGCTAGAGCTAGAATGCTAAGTAATTTTTGTGGTATTCCCTTCACTTTGGATCTTGGTAAATACTTGGGCATTCCTCTTTTGCATAGAAGAGTGAACAAAGATCATTTTATCCATATTCTTGATAAACTCCGATCTAGATTGACTAGTTGGAAAGCTAGCGCCTTGTCTTTTGCAGGTAGGGCAACGCTCGTCCAATCTGTTACTTCTACTATTCCTAATTATACCATGCAAACCATGGATCTTCCTATTAGTGTGTGCAAGGATCTAGATAGGATCAATAGAAATTTTTTATGGGGTGAGGTAGATAACCAGAGGAAAATCCATTTGGTCAATTGGAACACTGTGTGTTCTAGCAAGATAGTTGGTGGGCTTGGCATTCGTAAAGCTAGACGCCAAAATCTTGCTCTCCTTTTGAAACTTGGTTGGAAAGTTTTAAAAGGGGAGCAAGACTTGTGGGTTAAGGTTTTGAAAGCCAAGTATTTGCATAATTCTGTTTTTCTTAACTCCTCTGTGCATCATAGAAAATCCCTTGTTTGGAAAGGCATTCTTCAAATAAGGGAAACTTTAATGAAAGGTGTTAAATGGAGTATTGGTGATGGTGCCTCTGTTTCTATATGGTATGATTGGTGGTGTGGTGATAAGTGCTTTGCGGAAGCTTATCCCAACCACAATCTGATGTCTATGGATAAAGTTGAGACCCTCATGGATGATGAGGGGGGTTGGGACTCTCACATTGTGAATCGTAAACTCTCGGAGGAGGCCGCTATTAATGTCCTTAAACTTCACCGGTCCATGTTTATTTCTTTCCCTGATTCTCCTTTTTGGAAAGGTTATGTTTCTGGGGATTTCTCCACTGCTTCTGCTTATGATATTATTTCTGAGCATGATAGCAGTGAGAGGAATTGGTCTTGGCTTTGGAAATTAAAAATTTCCCAAAAACTTAAGGGTTTTTTATGGTTGATTTTGCAAGGGAAATTGCTTACCAACCAACAGAGGTTGGCAAGAGGTCTTTCTTCATCTGCAGAATGTCCTCTTTGTTCTGAGGAGAGAGAAGATTTGGATCACTTATTTCATGATTGTGCTTATGTTAAGCCCATTGGCAAACTTTATTTGGTTCCCAATGGATCCCTCATGATAGAGGCATCTCCCTTAATTCTTGGATAAAGCGGTTCTTGAAAGGAAAACATCCCTTTGCTTCTATGGAGAATTGTAAAATTCTCTTTATTGTTTCCTTATGGTAGATTTGGAAGGATAGAAACTTAAAATTTTTTGACAATAAAATCTTGCCTTGGCAACAAAGTTGCTTTTTTATTCAAAATTACACTTCACAAATTGTTGAAGCCTTTAAAGCATCTATTCTTTTGAAATCTCTAAGTCCTAAATTTGTGAAATGGTGTTTACCTCCCACAGGTCGAATCAAGTTAAACACGGATGGTTGTGCTCGAGGGGATCCGGGCAATGGAGGCTTCGGCGGATTGTTTTGAGATGACTCAGGAATTTGGATATATGGGTACTTTGGGAAGCTAGAAGTATGTTCTAGTTTAGAAGTTGAGCTATGGGGGATTTATAGAGGGCTCACTGTTATCTTTCAAAAAGGCTACATAGATGTTTTGATTGAATCAGACTCGGCTGAAGCTGTGGATCTGTTGCAAAACGCAACTGTTGTTAATGCTTCTTTCCGGAGTATTGTAGAAGATGCAAGACATCTCTTGAAAAGATGTAGATGTTCTATCCAACACATTTTGAGAGAAGAAAATCAGTGTACTAATAAATTGGCTAAGCTTGGAGCTGATCAAGAAGGACATTTGGTTGTCATGAAAGACCCTCTTGAGGAGGTTCAAAGTTTGCACAAACCACACCTTGAGTTTGAATTCATATCAGATGAAATCAACGCATGCATGGAACGAGTCAATGGCGGAAAGTGGCTGTCACAGTCCATTACTGCACACATTATTATAGGACTTCCATATTTTTGTATAAATAATAAAAGGGACACTTTTTCATAATTTTTTTTATTATTTATATTTTATTTATTTTATTTATTTATTTTATATTCTAATAAATTTTATGAGTGATATAATTATTAAAATATTCTTAATAATATTTATATTTACAATGTAAATATTTTGTGATGTGAATATTCACACCATCAATGTGAATGTTCACATCACCAAATTGCTAATCGTTTAAAAAATATTTGTAAGGGTAGAAATGTCCGTAAAATACTTTAGATATGAAAATTATGATTTGGTAGATCAAATGTTCAAATAATAAGACTTATTACAATACAAGAATATCTTATGAACTAATTGGAATACAAATACTTAGAAATTTTTTTTCTAATAAATCTCCCTTAATAAATATATAAACACCTATTTATATATGTGTTTTAACTTGTTTTGAGAAGATGATTAAAAGTTAATTTTTTGATTTGTTTTGACTTTTTTTTGAAAAAACGTATAAAAAATGTGAGAGATGATATGATATGACCCAAAATGAGTTAAAAGTTGAAAGATGATTTTCGTTTGGTAATTAACTTTTTTTTAAAATTTTTTTTGATTATTTTAATTTTGGATTGAAATTCTATTTAATTTGACTTTTTTTTTATCTTTTATTAATAAAAAAATAAAATAATTATAATTTAAATATGACGTTTTATATTCTAAACTTATTTAATCTATTTGATCTTTTCCGTATTTTTCAGCCAAGCAGTCCCCCCGCCCCCCGGGGGGCGCCCGCGGGTTTAATTTATGCTTTTCTTGTTGTGTATTATTTTTATTTTTTCTCAGCAGACACATCTGAATATGACCAATTTCATTGGCCCACCACCACTCCCTACCACAAGCGGAAACTCATTATACATTTTGTTAAACAAATTTTAATGCATGGATTGGCCTAGCAATATGGGAAAAGCATTCATTGGTGCAACATCACACCAAAAAATTAGGAAATTGTACAAAAACAAAACGTCGGATTTGACCATTATAATAAAATAAATTCTAAAATTTTAATTTTATCAATTTTAAATTTTAATATTTTGATTTATTTTCAATCTAAATTATCAATTTATTTTCAATAAGTAAAACGATTAAAAAAAGTATTTTAGTTATTAAATTCAATGTAGGTATAAATAATGTCTAATATATTTCTTTATTAAATTTAATGATTAAAAACTCTTTTTTCTGGTCATTTTTACTCAACTGAAATAGACAGATGATTTCGATTGAAAATAAATCAAATTGTTAGAATTTAAATTGACAATATTATAAATTTATTTTGTTATAAGGATCAAACTCAAAATTATTAGAGTAAATTACAAATACATTCCCTGAGATTTATTTAAAGTACAGATTGCACCCTGTAGTTTAAAAAATTACAAATACCCCTTTGTTAAAACTTTTTATTTAACAAAATTAACTAAAAAAAAGAAATTCATAATTACTCTTCTATACAATAATAAAATTACTTAAATTATTAATTGAAACATATTTATAACATCATTAAAAACTGTTAATTGACTTGATAATTTATTAATAAAAGAAACGATTTGTTATGAAATTAGAAACCTCAAAGGGTGGAATATAATTTTCAGAACCATTCGTATTTTAATCAAACCTCAAGAGGTATATTTGTAATTTATCCATAATTTTATTATATTTATTTTTTAAAATAGATAATAATAGTTGA
>NW_021024644.1:1765104-1775228 GCF_004153795.1 Camellia sinensis | reverse complement strand
TCTATTACAAAAACTATTGACTGTGCTTTCTGTGATCATTACTCATTTTGGAGTGTGTTTTTTGATTAGTATGTTTCATTCTGTACACACTCTTGGATTAGCAAATTTTGGAGTCTTCCGTCTTAGTGATTATTTTTTTATGGACTTCTGGCATTGTATCTTTTGCTTTTCTAGAGGAATTGACCTATACTAGCATATCTTGGGTGATGTTGAGTCTCTTAACTACCTACCATCTTTTTGCATCTCCATGGCTTTCCCCTCTATTCTTTGCAGTCTAGCCATGAGGAAAATGCTACCTCAGAGTCACCAACTAGGCCATCCTTATTATATCCATGCTTCTCTGGTTCGGTTTCCATACTCTTGAGCGTGTCAGCCGCCAATGATTGTACAAAAGAAAAAGTAAAAGAAAAAGAAAAAAGAAAAAGAAAGAGAAGAAGAAAAAATATGCAAAAGAAAGAAAAAATGTGCAAAAGAAAGGAAAAAAAAAAAAAAAATTTCATTGATTGAGGGGGAGCCTCCGCCTTAATTCACCAAATACCCCTTGATTCCTAGTGGTTTGACTTTCCGTAGTTGTGCTTAGATTCTCTTGCTAGAGGTTCAACTTTCAGATCACTATTAGGATTGAATCTAGTGTTTGTCGAACTGCAAGAGTCACACACACACTTTTATCATGGGATCTATGCTTTTCACAAAATGCATCACCTTCTTTCATGAGGAATCTTCTACAAACTGTGCACATTGTGTTGACTAGTAATTGTGCTTCTTGGATAATCTTGTGTGTTTTAAGGTACAAATCTGAGATTTCTTTCTTGCTCCACCATTTTTTTTTTGTTGTTTTCTTCTTGTTCACTGTTTTCAGTGTTTGTAGTTGTTTTTCGTGAGGGGGAGTTTGGTTTATTTTTGCAAGAGTTTGTTAGCATGGACATTTTGATTTGTTTTGTAAGGGAGATGGGCTTTAGTTGTTTTGCATGTTGCTATGCACTATTTGCTTGTTATTTCCTTTTACATGCCCCTGATATTTACATTGTCATATCATTGCTTGTTGGTTTATGATTTTGCTTTTGCTGTTTGAGAGTTGTTTTTCATGAGTCTTAGTTTTCATCTATTCATGTTTTCCATCTCATGTTTCAAGATAACCGTGTCATATGTCTATTGCTTTTTCATATACTCTTGTGGGACTAATAGTTGTTTTGGAGATTGTGGCACTAATAGCTATTTTGCAGATCTTAATCTTGAGAAAGAAGTTTGTGTTTGTTGGTTGTAATGGGTTGGGGTGATTAAGATTTTATTTGTTAGGTGTGTTTTGTCACGTCATTGCCAAAGGGGGAGATTGTTAGGTTTTATTATTGACAATCTCGTTTGACAAGGATTTCTTTAAGTAGTTGATTTTCTTCCAAAACTAGGATTACTTTTGGATTTCTATAAGTAATTGGATTTCTTCCAAAAGGCTCTCTCTCTCTCTCGTCTGTATTCAAAATAAAAAAACAGGAGAAAAAAATAATAAATAATTAAAATGAGCATAAATTTAATGTAAGGAATTTTTGGATTTTTTTTGTGCTACATTCAAAAATAATTATTTAAAAAAAAGTATATTAAGGAAATTTTTTTTGTGTTACATTTGAGTGTTACACTAAGAAATTTTTTTTGAGTATTACATAAGAGTGTTATCTTTGGAAAAATTATACTAAGGAGTTTTTTTGAAGTGTTACATTGGAGTATTACAAATTGAAATTATACATTTGCTCAAATCTTACTACGAAGTTTTTGTATTCCTTTTGAAATATTTGAAGAATCTCACATCTTTTTGAAATGTTTGAAAAATCTCATATTTCAAGTCAAGTCATTTTTGTACTCATTTTGAAATATTTGAAAAATCTTACATGTCAAGTCATTCTAAATAAAAAAAGATTCACATATAAAAATCCATCCTAAATTTGATTTTCATATGTTGTGTATCTTACGTTACTAGCACAAAAGAGAAAAAAAATGAAGAAAACATAATAGAAATAAGGGTATAATCATAAATTAAATTTTTAATATATATATTAAATCTACATTTCTAAAATCAATGGGACTAATTGGTCTATAAGAAAACTTATGGGACTAATCGGATTATCGTTCCTCAATACGAGATTTATAAGTAAATTTAAAAAGTTAAAAAAAGTCATTAAAAATATAAAAATATGAATTAAAAATTTAGAAAACTGTTTTTGAAAACTCAAAATTAAATAGGATTCTCATTTAAAATTTGAGTGAAAGTTGAAACATAAATAATTAAATTGGAACTTGAGTAGATGTTCTAAAGTAAAAAATGTAATTTTTTACGTACTTTTTTCTTTAATACCCTTTAAACGTATTCACATGGTCATGAGTAGGGATGTGGACTGGCCTGACCCATCCGGGCTCGGGCTTGGGCTGACCCAAGCGAGTTTCGTTGGCTCTTCCTTTTTTGACGGGTTAGGCCGGTCCATGAGCCAAAAAGTGGGGCTTAGGCCCAAGACCAATCTCATTCAGAATACGGCCTAGGACCGGGCTGCAGAGCCTGGGCTCGAGCCGTTGGGCAGGCCTGGGCGAGCCTTTTTTTTTTGAAAAAATAAATTATAAATACATTATCTATGTAGATTATTTATTAGGGATAAAAAAAATAAAAGAAAAATTATACTAGAGTATTTTAGTTAACATTTATTGAATAAATAATTTTTATTTCAAAATGAAATAAAATATTACAAAAATTTATATCATTAAATAAAACAGGAGTAGATTATTGATGGTGGTAGAGCAATTGTATCACTATAGGTCAAGTACATCCTAACTAAGTTGGCACTTACTTTGTAAATGTTTGTTAGCATGTCTTTTTAGATGAATAGTATCTCTTGCAGATGTAGCACTAAGTAGTGCATAATATTTATATTTCTTTAAATGTAATTATACCATCAGTATTATTTATAGATATTTTTTCAAAATGTTTCCAAACATTACTAGTTGTACCCCTAGATGATGATCCAACTGTTGGAAGAGGGACATTAGAAAGAGAATCAACAGATTCATATTGTGTAGTATATGTATCAACATTGACATAAACATTGAGAATATTAGGATACATAATAATGTAAGTAAAATAATATATAAACTAATAATTAATTTAAATAATGAGTAAAAAATAATAATTAATATATGTTCGGAAATAATTACTGAAAAAAATAAGTAGCTAATAAATTTAATTAAACTAATTAATGTTACCGATTAGCGAATGCGATACAAAACTTAACTTCTTCTGATAAAAGTTTCTTATTGCACAATTGCAATTGCCACTTAGGGATGACACTTCAAAATTAATTGAGAGTTAAGAGAGATTGAGAGTTTAAGAGAGAGAATTGTTTGTGAGATTTATTTTGAAAAATGAGGGATATTTATAGAAGTTTGAAAGATTGAAATAAATTTATAAATTAAAAAAAAATGACCGTTGTGTTAAACAGTAATATGAACGTTAAATTATTTTTATTATTATTTTTTCTTTTTTTAGTCTGCAGAGGTGCAGACATTTAATTATTATTATTATTATTATTATTATTATTTATTATTATTATTATTTTTTCTTCATTCATTACAAATTGCAATGATTGCAATGATGCAAGTGATGCTACATGACAAGGCAAGGGGGACAAGGGGTAGGGCGGCACTGGTAGGGGGCAGGCATTAGCTCTGTCTCCCTACAAAGAAATGATCGGCCATTTTTTTTTGTTTTTTTTATTTTTACTGTTGTTGCAAGATCAAACCTTTATTTTATGAGGTATTTACATACAAGTCCCATTTTGTAAACTTATAGTCCATTAAGTCCTATATAAAATTATTTGCTCCTCCAAGTCCTATTAATTTTTAATAGGCCAATTTACCCTCGCGCAGTTAAGGGATTAGGGCACTAGAGCCACATGCATATAATTAAAGGCACAATTACAAGAATAGGTTTAATTAAGGACATAATACCTTTTTCCCATATTCTAATCCAGAGAATGTGAACTCTAATCAAACTTGGTGTTCTGTTAGGTAGTTTGATTTTAAAAGTAATTTTCGACATTTTTTTAAGAGAATGTTTGTCGGACAACTAAGATAACTTAGTTTCGCTTAATAATCAAGTACAATTATAATAATCAGTACACAATACTATATTATATGTTAATTTGATTCGACTAATCAAATCATGGACTTATACTTTTAATTGACCTAAGCGCTTGTCGCGTTTTGTTGGCTCCTCACATTAATCATATTGCATGTGGATCAAGTAGCCCTTTGTTTAGTATCATTACCTTAATTAATTTATGCTAATCTCTCATGATTATACTAATGTAAGGAATGATCTAAGTTATGTCTACATCATGGGCTGGGGGGGCCCTAGTGCTTGGACCACTATGAGGTATTGATGTTTCCAGGGTGGAACATGAGTCCCTTCGTTTGCTATCTAGGAAAATGCATCCTATTATGTCATTTTTTAATTGGATTATATTCATTTTAGGTACTAAAGAAGTTGTTAAACAAAGTATTAGTGGTCAATAGATGGTGATGATTTGTTTAGGTACTAAAGCTGTTAAACAAAGTATTCGCAGTTGATAGATCGTCGTGATCCATTTAGGTACTAAAGAATTTGTTAAATAAAGTATTAGTAATCGATGGATGATCGTGATCCATTTAGGTATTAAAAATATTGTATAACAAAGTATTAGCAATCGATGGAAGGTTGTGATCATAATTACATTAAAGTTAAACATACGTTGATGGAAAATTGTGATCATAATTACAATTAAAGTTAAACATACGATTACTAACAACTGCAATGATCTCAGATTTTATATTTTGCTAAAGTTCTACGAAGGGGTGGAAAAAGTCGATAAGGTAGAGTCAAAAGTAATGAAGCACAATTTAAACATCACTTTCAAATGGTCTAGTTTTTTGAAGCACAAATGCTACTGCCTCAAAAACATTACCCAGATCTTTTTGGGTAATCTATTTGTGTGGTGGAGATTTTTTTTCATTTTTTTAAATCAATTGTGCGGTGGAGATTAAAGTGGTGTAGTATGGAGTTTAAGTATAAAATGAATTTGAACTATAAATTAATATTTCTAGATAAAATTCATATAATTTTTTTGAGATTATAGTATTACTCTTTTTTAAGAGGTAATGCAACCTCCAAAAGATTCACATTTAATTGAACCTTCAGTGGAACTTTTTTTATTTTATTTTTTTATCCATGTAATGTTTTTATTTCCTAAATATGAGAAATACTCTGGAAACAATATGTAAACACTTTGAAGTTTATGAAGACAAATAATTGAAATGAAATCAAGTGTTACATGATGAGGAAAGAGAACGGCCTTCACAATTTTTTTGATCAATTAATAGGAGGTAAATTTGCAAATATCATGATATTATATCAAGGGTTAAATATATTGTAAGAGGGGTTAATTTAAGCGCATTAAATTAATTGGGTCCAATTGGAGCCTAATCAGAAAGCCCAATAATTAATGGGTCTATAGAAATTATTACTGAGTGGCCTCAAATGAATTCTATTGAATAGGCCCGCGAGAAAATCAACAAATTGGGCTAAGGAAGACCTATTGGGCTTATATCTTTAGAGAAAGTCCAACCAGCTCATCAGAGGAGACCAAAAGCATATAGGCGTCCGAGAAGATTGATCGTTACTTTTAGAAGAGATGAAACCCTCGGAGGAAATCTATTCTCCGAGGTATTTGCTTAGTCTTAAAAAGGGCTCGGAACTACGAGCCTAGAGACCTATTTGACCTCAAACTCAAAATGGTTTGGATCCACGAACCTAGAGATCTAAAGCGCTTGGCTTCGAACGGATTCAGACACAATCTAGAAGTCGCTCCGTTGATGAGTCCCAGAACACTTACGGGCTTGGAGCTTTCCGAATCTACGTACCAGAACCATGGGCGTGACGACGTCCGAACAAAGGATCCGATCCCGAGGACGGTCAGTGGAGATAAATTCACTTTTCGGTTAAACTAGCCTATACTTGGGTTGAGGTGGCACGATCTAGGGGGTCCCTGATGTAGACGCGCCCCGAGGGCCTTATGCTACAGTTCAGACTCAAATAATGTCACGGCATCTGATCTCACAATGTGCGATGTGAGATTGATAAATCACCAAAGAGTACAAATCCGGCAAATCATTTTGGAAAACTGATTTTTTTAGAAAGAAGTGCCAAACATGGACTGCTTTGCCAGATACAGAGTCGCCACCTAAATATTTTTATTTTGGTGGAATTTAGGAAATCCTGACTCGTGCCTAAGGCCACGTGTCCGTTATCACCAAAGTTCCCTCGGCTCGGGAACTTGGGTACGATTGGGGAAGGTCATCTATGAGCACCCCTGCTCGCCTGATCAAAGATCGGCCACTACTAAACATGATATTTTGTTTTTGAAAACATATGTGTTCTTATTCCTGTTAATTAGCTAATCTTACGGTGTGATGCGCACAGTAAACAAGTATAGGCTAGATCGCCTAATTTGGAACAAAACATTGCATATCCGTTTGTGAAAATGATTTGAAGTTTGCTACTTACAAGTAGGCTAAATCGAGGACTTCAATGAATTGTTCCAATTCAAGCAATCCAACCTTGACCCACAGGCATTCAGGCAGTTATATCAACTAAACAATTAGCCTCATGGCAAGCATGCTTTCATGGCAATCAATAACACACATGCAGTAGGCTAAAGCGTAAACACTCACAGTGTACTCCGAGCCAAAGAAAGAAGCTAATTAGAAATCATGCAAGAATCCTAACTATGCTGAAATGCCTAAGGCAACACATGCAAAAATGCAACTAAGATAGGCTCGGCTATTCTAAGATGGCATATGAAATGCAACATTTGATACATGTATTCAACTTGGAATTGAAATACAATGCAGTTAGCATGATACGCCGAGCCCGGTGCATGCAAGACAGATGAATGAATGCATGCATGCGATGCATAAGGATGCTAATTGAAAAATGACCTAGAACTAACCATCAAAACAGGTAAGTAAAAGGGAGAAAGACGTGGGCTTGGGAGACATTCACACACGCACGCACACTTATTACAAAATTCACCCTCTCGACGGAGGGTCCGAATGAATAATACAAACCAACTAATTAACTAACTATCAAGCTAATTAATTATTACACAACCGAATGAATAACTAGCTACAACTAATTATTACAAAACTTAATTAATTAACAAATTAACAAATCAAATTACAAAACCAAATGCTAACTAACAAGTTAGAAAAAAAGTAAACCATGCTGTTCCAGCTCTGGTTGAAGGAGAAGAGGATGCATGCTCGGTTGCTGTCCCGAAAAGCTCACCGGTTGCTCTCAAGAGGCTCTGTCTGCAGGGTGTCCTTGAGAATTAGCTGCTGGATCTTACCAGAACCATGCTGAGGAGTGCACCAGTGGCTTTCCGGCCATAGGAAGCCACTGCTGACCACCCTGCCGGCCAAGAGTGCACACTGTCGGCCAGGGATGAGAGGGTGCTGGCCACTAATGAGCTGGGACACCAAGCTGCAGTAGAGCACAAAATAGAGAAAAGGGAGAGTCTTCCAAGGGTATGTACGCACTATGCCACCCCATATCACCTCAAAATATCAAGGGAGAGGCATAGTCGGATCCAAGACCATCAATCACACATCTCGATGCATGATGGCCAAAGATCCAACTTGTGCAAATCAATGTAAAATGAATGCACAAATAAACATATAAAGCCTAAAACTTTATCATGTGAGATCAAGAGTGTCGGCGACCGGGAATTGAGGCACGTTTCATCACTTGAAGTATGAAACTGTAGACACCCCATTTTTGACCGCCCTTAAGACTTGGACGCGACTGATGGTTTACATGGTGGAGAAAGGTGTGCAGGGGAAATGTTCAGTTTCTTCGGCAAGGAGAAAGTCAAAACTCAACTTCATACCCCTTTTTTTGACCAAAACAATCTTGATCAAAAGATTTTAGACCTTAAAACCCTCTCTTTCAAAACGTTTTTGAAATAAAGTTTCTACGATGTTCCAACGCTCGCATTTTGTTAAATGTTGCGCTTTTCGGTAAACCAAGCAAGGATAAAGCAGAAATGAATGAAAGAGAGATGAAATCTTTGAAAAATCTTTCAAAACACCTTACTTAGGGGTCTGAAGTTGAAGAAAAGAAGAGAAGAGGGAAGAAACCCAGTTGGGGGAGAAAATGGGCATGAACTGTTAAGAAAGAGTTGAGCAACCCTCGCCGAATCGGGCCTCTTCATTTTCATACTTGGAATTAAGCTATGAGGATACCACCATTGGAAAGAAGACTTCAGGGGATTCATTTTTTACTCAATAATCTCCTAAAGCCAATTCCGGACGAGGGAGATATGGTTGATTGAAGTAGGGCATCACTCCGGTTGGACCGAATCTGCGCGGCTTCACCAAAATAGGCATAACGTTTTTCATAGGAGGAATTTTGATGCAAGGTTTGTGCCATTGGAAAGCTAACTTCCGGGGCTTCAATTTGGACAGCTGGCTGACCACCATTGGACTTCCCAATCACTGGCCGGCCACCTTTCTTTCCGGAAGATCCATTTTTGTCCTGAAAAGTAGCAGGCCGACCATAAAAGGTGGTAGGCCGGCTACTTATGCCCAGAAAGCCCAAAATTGATAGATGTCTTCCCTCCAACTATCTTCCACAACCTCCAGCTATCCCTAGCTCAGATATTTTCGACCTTTAGTGTTGCTTTTGCTATATATGATGATATATCTCCCATTTTCCAAGAGGGACAAGTTTTGGCTCCATTTTTGAATTTGTTTTTTCCCCCCCTTTTTCTTAGCCTCTCTCCCTCTATATAATACACACTCCACCACCATTGTTAAAGGTTAGACACTTTTGGCTTAGGCTCATAACCCTCCTCCTCCATTACTCTCTGCTCTAAGCACCAAAACCCCTTAAGTTCTATACCATTTACCCTACACCTCATAGCACAAGGCCTCCATCCCTCATTCCAGTAACTTGAGGCTGATTTTCAGAGGTGAAGAGCTCCCAAAATTGGCCCAAGAGCTGCTGGTCCATTGGTCTACAAGAGTGAGTCCCATTTTCTCTCTTTTGTGCCTTATTTTACTTTGTATCTAAACCATACTTGCTAGAATTTTTGGACTCCAATCCAAACTGTAAATAGTCATATTTTGAGCCCCTTTTCATGTTTGATCAAGGACCTCCTACTGTTTGAGGTCCCCTACTACCACTTGCTTCTTTAACTCTCTTTTAGGCCAATTTTTGCATAGTATTTTAGCCCTATTTGTGAGTTGTTTTGGACTTTTCTATAAACTGAAAAATAACTTTTTTTGAGCCCCTCTTCAGTATTGTTGAAGGGCTCTCCTCTGTTTGAGACCTCCTGCTATCACTTGCTTCTTTATTTCTCTTTTAGGACAATTTTTGCATAGTATTTTAGGCCTATTTGTGAGCTGTTTTGGACCTTTTCATAAACTGTGAAATATCTTTTATTGAGCCCCTCTTCAACATTGTTGAAGGGATCTCCTCTGTTTGAGAACAGAAGCTGCCACTTGTCTCTTTACCCCTCTTTTAGGCCTTTTCTTGCATGATAGTTTGGCCTTATTTGTGATTATTTTCATGGCTTTATGTAAACTGTAAAGTGCCTTTTTTTGAGCCCCTCTTCAACTTTGTTGAAGAGATTTTTGCCATTTGGGGCCAGCTGCTGTCCCTTTGTGCTTAATCTCTATTTTGGGGCCATCTTTGCATGATAGGTTAGCCCTATTTGCGTTTATTTTTAGGACTTGTTATAAACTGGAAATATGCATGTTTTGGGACTGTCTTGCATCTGTCTTCATGCTTCATGATCAAATAATGCATGCTTTGTATAGCTGTAAGTCATTCCATGTGCCTAGTTTCGAATTTCGGGGTTCATCTCGTGCATCGGGTGCCATATTGCCATGTTTCGGGGCTGTTTAGCATCATATTTTAGTGCTGAAATTTGCATGTTTGCATATCATGTTCCATGCCTTGCCATGTTTTGGGTAGAGTGGCATTTGATGCCTTAGGCTTGGTCCTCGATTTGCGTGCATGTGTGCACGCATTTCGAGTGTCTCATTTT
>NW_021024644.1:1746549-1763392 GCF_004153795.1 Camellia sinensis | reverse complement strand
CGTATCCACATTTCAACAGATATGCATATTAGCCATATCAACACTTCCAAAGATAAGCCAAGCAAACAAAAACCAAAAGAGAGGGGGCCACCCCCTCTGATTTGAGGCCTCAAAATCTCATGCCTACCACTGAAAATCCACTGGATTTCAGTGGTTAGAAGGCCAAACCAAGGCTAGCTCGAAGGCCTTAAGGCATGGCTCAAAACAAGGCCAAACAAGGCCAACAAGAGGGTTGAAGACCCTCAACAGTCAAAAGACCTTAAACAACCACCAAAAGCACTTAAATACAAGACTTTTTTAACAATATGCATGGATGGCCAAAATGAGGTACAAAAAAAGTGCTAAAAAGGGAAAAATACTTACCCTTGAAGATCAGCTTCGAAACCAGCAACCTCAGGGGCCAAAAACTCACTTTCAGAGCTCAAGTAACCTTCCCAAGAATCTCAGTCCAATGGTGGTGGTGTATCTCTATGTGTTGTAGTGTAAAAGTGCAAGAAAAATGGGCTAAACCACAACAATAGAGAGAGAGAGTAAGAAATATATATATATAGAGAGAGAGCTATATCTCTTCTAAAATGGCTGAACCTCTGCTAAGGAGAGAGGCTCTCTCCTTATATAGAGGGAAAACAATGCAAAGCTTCTTCAAGAAGCTTGGCAAGAGCTTCATTCCTCTATACACGTGTATGGAGGGGAGATGAAAGGATTCCAGCTGGCTCAAAAGATCTAGAGTGAAACCTGCTGAGACAGGGGTTTTGCCGGCCATCAGTGGTGGCCGGCAGTGGCTCATTGATGACCGGCAGTGGCTCATTGATGACCGACAGGCATCATCAATGGTCAGCAGTGGCAAAGGCATGGCCGGCAGGGCCAAAAAGGGGCCGACAGTGCCTTCCACAAAGCATGCAGAAAGGGCCAACACAAGGTCCAAAAAAGGGCATGAAGGATACAGGGTTTTAAAAGCTCAAACCTGTGACGTTCCGCCGCAGCAATCGAGTACTCGGCGAGCAATTGAACTAGTTGTTGGGTGTACCTGCAAGCACAACCAAGTCTTGAGGACGGTCAAAAATAGGGTGTCTACAGTTGCCCCTCTTTGATAGAACTCGAAAGTCACAAAGCGACGGGAGTGAATGTCAAAGCCCAGAGATGACCCATTTTTGACAAGGCCGAAAACTCAGGCAAACATTCGATATAACCATACAGAGATGCGCCCGTAGGCTGGGGCAAAATACAAATGACATGCAAGATGCAAGAGCATAACTTATGATTATGCAAAGAGAGTTGTAACGGAGCAATTATATACAATAAATGCAACATTTTTAAGCAAGTGCTGTGCCAAGAAATGCTACAACAAACTCGTACACAAGCAAGTAAACAGGATCCAAACTACATCTCCTGTAGAAAGGATGTAAGAAAATCATGCAATCTTAACGAACATGTGCGATAAATACACAAAGCAAACGAAGTGTGATAGATACACTAAGTGGACAAGCATGTGTGGTAGATACACAAAGTGAGAATAGTGTGATAGATACACAAGGTGAACATAGTGTGATAGATACAAAAAGTGAACGTGTGATAGATACACAAAACGAGCGTGTGATAGATACACAAAGTGGGCTTAGTGTGATAGATACGCAAAGTAAACGTGTGATAGATACACAAAGTGAGCATAGTGTGATAGATACACAAGGTGAGTGTGTGATAGATACACAAAGTGAACGTGTGATAGATACACTATATGAAGCAAAGTGTGATAGATACGGTAGCTGAGCGTGTAATAGATACACAAAGTGAACGTGTGATAGATACGCAAAGTGAAGCGAGTGTGATGGATACACAAAGTGAGTGTGTGATAGATACACAAAGGGTGAACACAAAGTGTGATAGATGCACTTAGTGAATAAAGTGTGATGGATACACAAAAGGTGAACACAAAGTGTGATAGATGCACTTAGTGAACAACTATGATAGATACACTAAAGGTGGCCATAAAGTGTGATAGATGCACTAAGTGAACAGAGTGTGATGGATACACAAAAGGTGAACACAAAGTGTGATAGATGCACTTAGTGAACAGAGTGTGATGGATACACAAAAGGTGAACACGAAGTGTGATAGATGCACTTAGTGAACAAAGTGTGATGGATACACTAAAGGTAAACACGAAGTGTGATAGATGCACTAAGTGAACAGAGTGTGGTGGATACACAAAAGGTGAACACGAAGTGTGATAGATGCACTAAGTGAACAAGGTGTGATGGATACACAAAAGGTGAACACGAAATGTGATAGATGCGCTTAGTGAACAGAGTGTGATGGATACACTAAAGGTGAACACGAAGTGTGATAGATGCACTAACTAAACAGAGTGTGATGGATACACAAAAGGTGAACACGAAGTGTGATAGATGCACTAAGTGAACAAGGTGTGATGGATACACAAAAAGTGAACACAAAGTGTGATAGATGCATTAAGTGAACAAAGTGTGATGGATACACAAAAGGTGAACACAAAGTGTGATAGATGCACTTAGTGAACAAAGTATGATAGATACACTAAAGGTGAACACGGAGTGTGATAGATGCACTAAGTGAACAAAGTATGATATATACACAAAGTGAGAATGTGTGTGATAGATACAAAAAATGAGAATGTGTGTGATAGATACACAAAAGTGAATATGTGCGTGATAGATACACAAAATGAGAATGTGTGTGATAGATACACAAAATGAATGAAGTGTGAATGATACACTAAGTGAAGAGAGTGTGATTGATACACTAAGTGAGTGAAACGAAGTGTGATTGATACACTAAATGAATGTGTGTGATAGATACACAAAATGAATGATCTTAAACGGAACTTCTTTGAATAAACCATACATACAATATCGTGCATGAATGAGAAAGAAACTCAACAGGTACAATATCGTTAGAAACATGCATAGCAATGCAAGTGAAAAGTGCGTGACAACGCGCGTGGAGGTGTGCAAGACAATGCAACCTAAGGGTGCAAGACAACGCGGGTAGAAGGGTGCAAGATAATGCAACCTAAGGGTGCGAGACAAAGCGGGTGGAAGGGTGCAAAACAATGCAACCTAAGGGTGCGAGACAACGCGGGTGGAAGGGTGCAAGACAATGCAACCTAAGGGTGCGAGACAACGCAGGTGGATATGTAAAACAATGCAAGTAATGTGCGTGACATTGCAAGATAGATGGGCAAAACAATGCAAGTAAAGTGTGTGACAACGCAAGATAGATATGCAAAACAATGTAAGTAAAACGTGCGTGACAGCGCAAGATAGATATGCAAAACAATGCAAGAGAGACGGTGCATACAATGCAACTAGAGTGTGCATAACAATGCAACTGAAACGTGCATAACAATGCAGGTGGAGTATGCATAACAATGCACGTGAAACGTGCGTGACAATGCAAGTGAAGTGTGCATAACAATGCGGGTGAAAAGTGCATAACAATGCGGGTGAAGTGTGCATAACAATGCAGGTGGAGTGTGCATAACAATGCACGTGAAACATGCATAGCGAGGCAAGTGCAAGAAATGTATGCTCCATGCAACATTAAGATGCGCATTTCATGCCAGGGTAAGAAGTGCACATTCTATGCAAGCAAGGTTAAAACGTGCTCCATGCAATGTACATACTTCTATGCAAAAAGATCAACGACGTACATCCAACGTAACGTGTATATTCTATGCGACAACAAGAATAAGTATAGTACAAGATGCATTTATACAATATGTGTGATGATATGATACATGTTACAAGCAATGTAGAGCATGATGTCTAGAGAATGCAATAAGCAAACAAAGCGGCGCTTTAGAAAGCGCCTCATGGGGCGAGTGGCGATGAATCGCTCTACTCTGACGGGGATCTTCCCTTTGTGCTCTTCGAACTCTTACCTTCAACTCACAGTACAAAGGTTCTGAAATACTAGCAAGGATTCTTCACGTAGAACACTTTGGATGCCGCCTTTCTTCCCGATCATATTCTCAACTTTCCCTATTCTTCAACGGGGTGACAGACTAGGTTGGTTTAGTATCCAGAATTGAGGCGCATACATGCTATCTCAACTTATGGGGCTTCCATACGGATTTCAAGCTGGGGATACACCCCTGGGTATTTAAACCAGACTTTAGTCTCGGAAATCCTGAACCTTTGCGTTCTAGGCAACAACCATTCGAACTCTAGTTTCCACCGTCGCAGTTGGTCTCCTAGGAACTCATTGCAAACACAGCCAAGATGCCTCTGGCAGGGAACAGTACTCAGGGAGAGCACTTTTCATCGCCATTCTGGCTTGAAGCAGACTTGATCTTGAGCTTGAGGTAGAGGCACACTCATACTTTGGAGCATTGGCAAGACCTGAAGAGGTACACATGGAATGCAATCTCGGAACTTACTGAAGTTGAAACAAACTCAGATGCCCGACATTTTCCCTCTTTTCTTTTGCTTTGCAGTCTGGAACCTATATAGCTTCAGATAGGTCCTAGTTTTCCTGTTCACACTTATCGGGAGTGGACCTTGCAGTTTTATGAAAGAATGAATCCTGTTTTGCACAAATGTGGAGAATGGCACAGCACTCTGAACACAAAACAAATCATTTTTGAAATTGAGAAATGAATTCTTAACTGGGTATTGAGCCTACAACTGATCACAGCCAAAACGACTTAACAACGAAAACAAAAGGTAAACGACCTAAACACCTCTATTGACGCACGAAACGACTCAAAACAAGAATCGAGACAGACAAAACACAATAAAACACAAGACTCAAATGTGCACAGGGAGCTTGTTTCTCCGAGTATGTTTCCCACCCTTTCTCATTTGTGATTCTCACATCACTCGGCCCTCAGGCTCTTTTTTTCTCAGCGCACATCTCTCTATTCTTCAATCTCTCTTCTTTTTTATCCCTCCCTTGGGTGGTTGATGGATAAACAGGAAGTTGTGGGCTCGTGCCCCTAGCATTCTGCTAGATTCTTCTTCTTCTGCTCACAACAGTGAGCTTCCCCACAGAGGGGGTTGCGCTACAACTGAATGTGTAGCAAATTCGCAGCTAACATTGGTTGACGATGCTCTGTTGGGGAGTTTGGACGTGATCAGATGTGTCTGGACGAAGGAGTGGAATATCTTGATCCAATCCAATTCGTCCTTCACATTTGGCTTGATACCTCGCTGCTTAGAGGATGAGATAGTTTTCAGCATTTTTGCTGTTAGCTTCAGTTGTGCCCTTTTTTGGTAGGTAGAGTGCCCTTTTTGGCAAGTTGGTTGACGATGGGGAAAAGACAGAACACCTGACTCAACTGTGCCCCTAGTTCATCATTTTGACCATTTTTTGTTTTGATTTTCTACTAAAACAATTTTGACCAAAATAAGAGTTGGATTAACACACTTGTTTGATTTTCTGATTTAAAATCATGCAAGTTAGGTTATGAGCACTGAAAATTTTCCTTTTTTTTGGGTCCAAGAAAATGGTCCAGTTTTGGAAAAAATAGAATAATTTTCGAGAGACTTAGTCAACTCATTAAAAATTCTCAAAGACTGTTTTTGTAAACAGCCATCGCTCAAAGAGCATGGAACCTACTCTTGAGATGCACAACCTTAGATCCATAAGCAACGAAAAATTGCCCCTTGTCTAAAGGACACTGCATGGCAACGGAAAGTTGCCCCTTGTCTGAATGGAACCATAGCGCACTGTATGGCAACAGAAAGTTGCCCCTTGTTTGAATTGCACCGCAGCACACCGTAATCAGTCCTCAAAGTGACGATCACAACCAAACTCTCGGATGCAGAGAAGGCAAAGATGATCAAGACCATTACATGGACACAGTCGATTTGGAAGTGTTTATGGCTGGACTTCAGAATGAAGTTGCCTACGTATCCCAAACATGGAAATCAAGCCTTACGTAGTTCGGCTTAAGGTACACTGGTGTACTAACCCTCACCTTTTACGCTCTAACTTTTGCCAAGGCCGCCCTTCCGGGTTTTCAACCTTGCGATCTATGTTTTTCTTTTTTTCATTTTTTTTCATTCTTTGCATTTTTTCTCTTTTGTTCTTTTTCTTCTGTTGCTTGCTCTAACTTTTGCCTGGATTGCCCTTCCGGGTTTTTGGCCCAACGAGCCTTTCAAGGGTAAAAGTGTAGCTTTGTCCATGTCAAATGGTTTTAAGATCTTGAAGCCATCTGAATCCAGGAGAGTGGCTGCGGTCCGCTGATGATGTAGGAGTCCATCCAATGGAGGGCTGAATTTGCTCCTAGTGTTGTGGATAGGAACTCGGTTGTCCTTCAACAATACTTTCTTCTTTCCTCCCTTCTGGGATTTGGCATTCTTGCCGATCTTCGTTAGCTTGAGAAATGTCCCAATTTTGACTCTTCGAGCACATCTGATATCTTTGCCCCCAGTTCAAGGGCTACTTTTGATTGAGCTTTGCAAGCTTTCTTTGATCAATTTGATTTCCTTGATCTGACTTTCCTGCCTCTTGTTCGAGGGCTGCTTCAAATCTGGCCACACAGGCCTCACATTGTGGTTGACTATTGAACATTCGGAATCCAAGTTCAAGGTTTTGAAAGCAAAGGGGTTGAATCTCGAGGTTGAGAGCGATCCTAGGCTACACAATCTCAAGAGCGATTCCACACAGGTCTTCGCAGGACCGCGCAAAATATTTTTTAAAATCTTTTAAGAAAGCGACAAATTGCTCGTGCTGAAGACAATGTAGAACCAATCTAGATCAAGCCAGGATCCTTCTCAGTACTCATATTAACACGCATGATCTCATTCATTAAGGACTTAGCATGCCTCTCTCTCTCTCTCTCTCTCAATTTGATCAAATTTTATAAATCCCGAGGAATTCCTTCCTCTTCGTTTTTATCACAGTGTTCGAAAAGTTTTGAAAAATTTAGGTCAATGCAATGATCTTAAGGCACAGAAGGGCAGGTGAAAGGCACCGCTGTTTCGTTCAAATCTGTTGGCACAACTGGCGCAAGGCAGAAGCAAACACAAGAGTGTGAGAATTACTGTTGTTTTATTCAGATCTGTTGGCACAACTGGCTCCATGGAAGAAACAGACTCAAAAGAAAGCGAAAAGACAAACACACAGCAAAATAGTGATATCCGAAGTAACACCCCCGGAATCACCCGACTTCTATACAACAGGACTGACTCAATACAACAAGACATACCCTTAATCAAAAAGACAGACTCAAAACAAAGAGACAGACTCAAAAAAAAACCACAGAACTGACTCAACACCCAAGTCAAAAATTACAAAAACCAGCATTCGCAAATGCTCAAAACAGTGCGTGCCACACGCCACATCTGAAGCAAACTGGGCACCGCCCGCAAGTGGTTCATTCCCTGATCACATACTTGTATTATCCTCGAAGTCCACTGACCCAGTGACGATGGACTTTGCTGAGCTAGGTGGGAGGATGACCTCATTGTCAATTAAATCCTGTACTTCTTGGTGAAGATGGAAGCAATTGTCAGTGGTATGACCGGTCTATTAATGGTACGCACAATACTGGGTAGCGTCATGGCTAGGTGGAAGACGACTAGGGAGAGGTCGAGGCTTGAGGGGTTTGAGATACCCCTTTTCAGCAAGGATTTGAAGCACCTTGAACAAAGGCATGTAGAGGGCATGAAAGACCCTACGACCTCGGGGTAAATACTTCGAGGTTTGCGGATTTTTGCTGGGCGCACTAGCAAAGGGGTCGGTAGGTGCTGACTTGGTTTTCTGATCTTTTCCAGGTACAGGATTAGATCTGACAGGGTCGCTTCCAGTATGACGGCCCTTCTCCCGGTTCTCCCCTCAGCTTGAACTGCCCTCAGTCTGAGTGGGGAAAGTGTCATTCATAGTTTGTGCAACAATAGCGAGCACTTGCTGTTTGTTCAGTCCTCCGGCTTTTAAAGCCTCAATAGCCTGCAGAAATTGTTCGTAGGGATCAATGTCTGCCCCCATCTTGTTCTGTCCACTAGCCTCAGCTTGGTCGAAGGTTTGGGTTGCTACATCAGAGCGGAACCCAATTGTTGTTGACATGCCATTGCCTATACTTAGGATAGGTTCAGGTTGGCTGAGGTCGATTATAATTCGCTCCAATAGCGGGGGCTCCTCTGGCATGAAATTTTCGGCACATGATGTGGTCGATGGCAGAGCCGATAGTCCAAAGGCTAGATCAGCCACAGTCCTCTGAAGATCGTCGATCATTCCCATCAGCTCAAAAGTAGTGGGCTCACGGGTTTGAAATGATTGGGGTTCCAAGACTGGATGAGTGGTAGGTGCCCCAGACGGGTGTTGCATTTCAGCATCGGTCTCACTCTGCACTGTGATTCCCTGGTTTAATGCAGTTGCCATAACCACAATTTCTTTTGAACTCTACGTCATCATGAGTCTGCTGTACTGAGCAGAGGTGATGTGACTAGTGACTAATGGATCAGATGAACCGGTGAGCCTTGACTGGCCTTTCTTTGCCTTGCCTCAGCGAAAGAAAACACTGGCTGCTCTAAACTGAATCACTGACCTGACAAAGTATATCAACAGAGGTTCAATGCACCCGGGGGATATCGGAGCCTTCTGAAGCCATAGTTTCGCGACTACCTTGCAAAAGAAGAAAACAGACAGCATCTCAGCCTGACTTCACTAGAACAGATATGAGTAAAGCTGAATGACTGCACTCTCTACTGAATTCTGCCCAAAACTCTGCCTGTAAACTGATACCCTCAGGTAAAACTGATTCCCAAATACTGATGCCCTCAGGCCTGATACCCAGGCTTGTAGACTGATACACACAACCTGTAGAGACACACTCTGACAGCAAATATCATGCAAGCGAGAGCCAAAACACCCCTATGTTGGGGTAGAGTTTCCCTGTCCTATTTTGTTAGGAGCTAGGGTTTTTACTATGCACACATCGGTTTCAAACAACCTATAATCGGGTAAACAAGTCCTAGCTTGGAATGGTCACTACGGATTCCAATATGCACTAGGTCGAATGGTCAAAAAGGGTGCCTTGGTAAAAATCGGGGTTTGTGTTCCCGTCGTGGTAGAGCCCGCAACTGGTCAGCCTTATGGCATGCTTCTCGAAGCGAGCCTCCAGCAAACCGTTCAGGAATAACATACGGCAAACACGGTGTCCTAGGCGCACCAATGCAAATGCAATGCAAAGAGACACATAAGTGTAGTCAAAACAAGATATCATGAGTTCGAGTCAAGTTCTCTAACTCCTCAGCAGAGTCGCCAGAAATTGTAGATGCGCCCCGAGGGCCTCATGCTACAGTTCGGACTCAAATAATGTCACGGTTCTTAATCTAATCTCACAATGTGCGATATGAGATTGATAAATCACCAAAGAGTCCAAATCCGGCAAATCATTTTGGAAAACTGATTTTTTTAGAAAGAAGTGCCAAACATGGACTGCTTTGTCAGATATAGAGTCGCCACCTAAATATTTTTGTTTTGGGAGAATTTAGGAAACCCTGACTCGTGCCTAAGGCCACATGTCCGTCATCACCAAAGTTGCCTCGGCTCGGGAACTTGGGTACGATTGGGAAAGTTCATCTATGAGCACCCCCGCTAGCCCGATCAAAGATCGGCCACTACTAAACATGATATTTTGTTTTTGAAAACACATGTGTTCTTATTCCGGTTAATTAGCTGATCTTATTACGTGATGTGCACAACAAACAAGTATAGACTAGATTGCCTAATTTGGAACAAAACATTGCATATCCGTTTGTGAAAATGATTTGAAGTTTGCTACTTGCAAGTAGGCTAAATCGAGGATTTCAATGAATTGTTCCAATTCAAGCAATCCAACCTTCACTCACAGGCATTCAGGCAGTTATATCAACTAAGCAGTTAGCCTCATGGCAAGCATGCTTTTATGGCAATCAATAACACACATGCAGTATGCTAAAGCGTAAACACTCACAGTGTACTCCGAGCCAAAGAAAGAAGCTAATTAGAAATCATGCAGGAATCCTAACTATGCTGAAATGCCTAATGCAACACATGCAAGAATGCAACTAAGATAGGCTCGGCTATTCTAAGATGGCATATGAAATGTAACATTTGATACATGTATTCAACTTGGAATTGAAATACAATGCAGTTAGTATGATGCGCCGAGCCCGGTGCATGCAAGACAGATGAATGAATGCACGCATGCGAAGTATAAGGATGCTAATTGAAAAATGACCTAGAACTAACCATCAAAACAAGTAAGTAAAAGGGAGAAAGACGTGGGGTTGGAAGACATTCACACACGCACGCACACTTATTACAAAATTCACCCTCTCGGCGGAGGGTCCGAATGAATAATACAAGCCAACTAATTAACTAACTATCAAGCTAATTAATTATTACACAACCGAATGAATAACTAGCTACAACTAATTATTACAAAACTTAATTAATTAACAAATTAACTAATCAAATTATAAAACCAAATGCTAACTAACAAGTCAGAAAAAAAGTAAACCATGCTGTTCCAGCTCTAGTTGAAGGAGAAGAGGATGCATGCTCGGTTGCCGTCCCAAAAAGCTTTTCGGTTGCTCTCAAGAGGCTTTGTCTGCATGGTGTCCTTGAGAATTAGCTGCTGGATCTTACCTGAACCATGCTGAGGAGTGCACCAGTGGCCTGCTGGCCATGGGAAGCCATTGCCGACCACCCTACTGGCCAAAAGTGCACACGGCCGGCCAAGGATGAGAGGGTGCCAGCCACTGATGTGCTGGGACACCAAGCTGCAGTAGAGCACAAAATAGAGAAAATGGAGGGTCTCCCAAGGGTATGTACACACTACGCCATATCACCTCAAAATATCAAGGGAGAGGCATAGTTGGATCCAAGACCATCAATCACGCATCTCGATGCATGATGGCCAAAGATCCAACTTGTGCAAATCAATGTAAAATGAATGCACAGATAAACATATAAAGCCTAAAACTCTATCATGTGTGATCAAGAGTGTTGACGACTGGGAATTGAGGCACGTTTCCTCACTTGTAGTATGAAACGTCCCTCGTTTCCCGTGCTCGGATTAACACTTAATCCAAACAACAATGCAACACAAGCATGGAAAAGATGCAACTCAAACATGCAAACATGCAATGCAATATAAACAACCTAACAAGGCTAATGGCATGCACAATGCTAATGCATGCAACAACTAGCGTATGCAATGCAAATGATGGCATACTTAATGCAATGTTACCTAAGCATACACAATGCAAACTATAAGGCATAGACAATGCGATGTAATGTAAGCATGCAAAAGATGGACTTAAACCAAAGTGGGCAGACCTCAGCCATGCCCAAATTAGTGGCCATAAGGTGTTGAATTGATGGTACAAAATGCTAGATAAGCATGCATGCCAATGGGCCGAAGAATTAAGGCATAAAGATGCAACTCTTAAGCACACTTGAGGAGTGAAAAGCATGCAAGTATGACAATACTACATGCTCTGAAATGATGTTAGGAATGATGTCAAATCACACACATAACACAAGCATAGCATGCATGAAGCTCAAAAGCTAAGAACTAGTAAAGGGACTTACACTACACATACAAGATGCATGCAAAAGATGACCAAACCAACCATAGACAGAGCCAAGGCAGGTCCTAAAAGTCGCAAAAAAGGGCCTGAACCAGACCTTAAAAGCATAGAGATGCAAGCTTCTTTGGAAGGCCAAAAATGCAAGCAAACAAAAACAAGAAGATAGGGGGCCACCCCCTCTGATTTGAGGCCTTAAAACTACATGTCTACCACTGAAAACCCACTGGATTTCAGTGGTTAGAAGGCCAAACCAAGGCTAGCTCGAAGGCCTTAAGGCATGGCTCAAAACAAGGTCAAACAAGGCCAACAAGAGGGTTGAAGACCCTCAACAGCCAAAAGATCTTAAACAACCACCAAAAGCACTTAAATACAAGACTTTTTTCAGTTGAAAGCAAGGCCTAAAACAATATGCATGGATGGCCAAAATGAGGTACAAAAAAAGTGCTAAAAAGGGAAAAATACTCACCCTTGAAGATCAGCTTCGAAACCAGCAACCTTAGGGGCCAAAAACTCACTTTCAGAGCTCAAGTAACCTTCCCAAGAACCTCAGTCCAATGGTGGTGGTATATCTCTATGTGTTGTAGTGTAAAAGTGCAAGAAAAATGGGCTAAACCACAACAATATAGAGAGAGAGTAAGAAATATATAGAGAGAGAGCTATATCTCTTCTAACATGGCTGAACCTCTGCTAAGGAGAGAGGTTCTCTCCTTATATAGAGGAAAAATAATGCAAAGCTTCTTCAAGAAGCTTGTCAAGAGCTTCATCCCTCCATACACGTGTATGGAGAGGAGATGAAAGGATTCCAGCAGGCTCAAAAGATCTGGAGTGAAACCTGCTGAGATAGAGGTTCTGCTGGCCATCAGTGGTGGCCGACAGTGGCTCATTGATGGCCGACAGTGGCAAAGGCATGGCCGGCAGGGCCAAAAAGGGGCCGACAGTGCCTTCCACAAAGCATGCAGAAAGGGCCAACACAAGGTCCAAAAAAGGACATGAAGGATACAGGGTTTGGAAAGCTCAAACCTGTGACGTTCCGCCGCGGCAGTCGAGTACTTGGCGAGCAATCGAACTAGTTGTTGGGTGTACCTGCAAGCACAACTAAGTCTTGAGGACTGTCAAAAATGGGGTGTCTACACTTGAGACTCGATAATATTTGCGGCAAAGCGTTCTCTTGAACTACCCCCGACCCTTCTTCGGCAAGGCATCCTCTAAGACTACCCCTGACTCTTTAGGATAATTGGGGATCAATGGGTAGGTGTGACTAAGAAGAAAGTTTCGCTGAGAGATTGATCTCCTCTTCGGGATTTTTCACATCCTCGAATAGGTCACCTCATCGAAACGAAGTGGTTAGAGAGAATATTTCTCATGTGCCTTACACATGGACTCCATTCTACATCACGAGGTGCCGATAAATAGCACACATCCATAGCTTTACAAGGGGGTTGGATTTTGGAGAGACAATCTTTGGGAGAGAACTAATTTTCCTTCTCCATTATCTACTTTGAGAGTGAAAGTGAGAGATCCATCGGAGAGCCTTGCCATTATTCTCTCTCTAACTACTTTGTCTTCTTCTTCACCAAATTTCTTATCTCTATCATATCTTTGCTATAGTGTTTCTAGTTATAACTGTTGAAGAATTTAAGCCTCTCATCATTTCTAGAAGATTCGAAGTTTCCGATGACATTTGAATTTTTTGGCGACATCCCTGAACCCTCTCATACATTTTTGGCGACTCTGTTGGGGATCGAACCCAGAATCTCTAGTTTTGTAGAAATGATGACAGGCTTAGATTCTTCAACAGTTGCAATTAGAAACACAATAGCAAAGAGATGATGAAGATAAGAGATTGGGTGAAGAAGAAGGTAAAGTAGTCAGAGAAAGAATAATGGTAAGGCTCTCCCATAGATCTCTCACTTTTATTCTCAAGGTAGATAATGGAGAAGGAAAATTAGTTCTCTCCCAAAAATTATCTCTCCAAAATCTAACCCTTGTAAAGCTATGGATGGGTGCTATTTATAGGTACCTTACGATGTAAGATAGAGCCCATGTGCAAGGCACATGGAAATATTTCCTCTAACTACCTTGTCTGAGGAGGTGACTTCTCTGAGGATGAGGAAAACCCCAAAGAGGAGATCAATCTCTCGGCGAACCTTTCTTCTTAGCCACACCTAACCAATAATCCCCAATCATCCCAAAGGGCCGAGGTAGTCCTAGAGGACTCCCTGCAGCTAAATAATGCCGAGTCTCATGGACCCCCCGGGGTCGTGCCACCTCGACCCGGGTATAGGCTAGTTTAACCGAGGAGTGAATTTATCTCCACTCACCGTCTTCGGGATTGGGTCCTTTGTTCAAACTCCATTACGCCCATGGTTCTGGTGTGTAGATCCCGGAAAGCTCCGACCCTGCAAGTGTTCTGGGACTCATTAATGGAGCGGCTTCTAGATTGCGTCTGAATCCGTTCAAAGCCAAGTGCTTCGGATCTCTAGGTTCGTGGATCCAAACCCTTTCGAGTCCGAGCCTGAGTAAGTCTCTAAGTTCGTGGATCCGAACCTTTTCAAGGCTTAGAGCAATTCGACCCGTTTGATGGCAATTAATCAGGGCCCATCAATCTTGGATTTGTGATAAATTCGGGCCCACCAACCTTGGGCTATTGGGCCTAATTAATTTAGCAATCTCAAATTAGCTCCTCTTACAAACCTTTATGCATATTATTCACCCAAAAACCTTTAGGCATATTTTGCCAACTCTTTTCACATTTATATCTGTTGTAAATCTCAATTATTAGGTGATAAGATCATTATATCTAATATTTACTCATTCTACGATTGAAAAAAAAACTATTAAACAAGACAAACACAATAAAAAGTAACAAACTATCTCAATTAACTCAACTAGAGAATAAAGACAGTGCAAAATAAAGAATAAAAAATAAAAATGCTTTCAATCCATCCCTTGTTCCATTCTAATTCATCCCCATCATGGGATCGAGTTGTCCAAGTCCAATAAGATATAGTGACAGATCTCATGAATAACTAGTCCAATCTCTCTTTTTTATCCGACAATCAAACGTGCCATAAGTATTTGCTACCTTTTCTCAGGTTTCAAACGTATAATACTTCCAAACAAAAACTAGCAAAGTCCCTCCCCACCAAAACTTACTGGAAAATGGGACTAGATCCTTCCCCCCTTCCCAACTACGAGTAAGATCGAGAGGAGACTGAAAGCCCCCAAACCAAGAATGGAGAGGGAATCCTTTTGATTCACTCCCCATTCTCAATTAATTAAATAAATGAATTAAAAAAAAATGGCTCGCCCTCGAGCTCTGGGCAGGACAGTTGGGTCTTTCCTTGTTGTTTTGTTTCCATCACGCATGGAAGACCCCTGTTGCAATTTTGTCTTGTTGGCATTTCTTCCTTGTCCCCCTATCCTAAACTCCTTCTCTAGTGCATGATGAAAGTTAAAATAGACTCAACATATGACATAGGGGATTTGAAACTTGAGAACAATGAAGAATTGAGATAAAGGTAAGGCTGTAAACAAACAGAATTAAGCTGAATAGTAGGTTGTCCAAACTTGATTTGTTTATCTTAGCAAGCTTCAAAATAAGTTCAAGCTTGATTTGTTTATCTTTCGAGCCAAACTCAAACGAGTTCAATCGAGTCGAGTTGAACGGCTTGGTTTTCTTATAACATATATAAGCTTATCAAGCGTTTGTTCAATGTTTTGCTTGAAAACTTAACGAGCTTTAAATTGTGTTTAAATTTCTTGGTTACATTATAAGTCAATTTGAAACAAACTTTTAACAATTCAAGGTTAATTAATTTGGTTTGTTTTTCAGTTCTAGACAGAAGATCCTGTGTGTTGGAAAATATCTGCCATGACAGTAGTGTGTTAGACGCTTATTTGGCATAAAACTATTCAAACCTCTCAAAGCATGAAATTTGTTTCTTATGTGTGTTTTCTCATCATTCTAATTTTGAAGCTTTCCAATGGTTTGTACCCATATGAGAGGTTGGGGGATTCAAACCTAAGTGTGCAAGCTTTAAAAGTTGGAGAATCAAATACAGGTGAGAGCAGAGAAAAAAAAAATACCAACACATGGGGCAAATGTGTCTATGGTAGGATGCAAATAAAAGGTTGTAGGAGTGCAACCAAGTATGTCTGTGGTAGAGTGCAAATTAAAGATTGTAGGGGTGCATGTTGGTATTTCTTTTCTATCTCCCACATGTATGTACTACATGCCAACCGTTGCAGGTTCACCTATCCCTGCTAAGAGGCTCCCTTTCTCATACCCTTAAAAGGAGGCTAAATATATATTTTACATTGCGGTCCTAAAAAAAATTCAAGCTTGTTTCATTGGCTTTCTGTTTTCAAATAAATGCAGAAGGGCTCCATCTCTCTCCTTGTAGTTGTTAAGAATCCCTAACATCTAATGAGAATTGGCAAGAAACAAAACACAAAAAAGAACAAATGCACAAAAATGATAAATCACACGCACACACAAAGAACACAAGATTTACGTAATTCATCCCAAAAGTAAGATTTCGTCTACGATTGCTGTTGGATTTCACTATAATCATAAAAATCATAAGAGATTTTAGATATAACCGGCTCCCCTCAACTATAGAAACATATGAATATACCAAAAATACCCTTCCTCCAAACGACCACAACAGTTGCTGCCTCAAGCATTGGAAGAATGCTAGCTGACAATGAACTTCAGAATTTCTTCATTTCACATAAATGGTCTAAAAAATTGGAAGAATGAGAATGGTAAAAGCTGCCAAACACTACTGTTACAATTCATGTTTCTTTTGTTGGACAATTTTCACTGTATTTAAAATAATTAATTCTTTAATGTACTAAACAACAACAGAATAATAAATTAAACAACTTACTTGATTAATTTCTTCTAATAAATATTTAATCAAATCCAGTGTTTGACACTGTGTCCTTAAGACAGATTCGTCCTCTCCTTGGTGTTTTCAAAATATGGACGTCTATCTCCCAGAATGAAATGATCAACTACAAACAATAGCAGCACTACAAATTGTTTGCCTAACGAACACATTAAGTGTTTATACTCTTCTCACAGAAACTAAATGCAGCAAAATGAAGAATAAATTTGCAGAGGTGAAGTATGAAATTTCTAAATGTGTAAAACATCAAATGAGGGCTATCTTATTCATAGATGGATTGGTGGCTGCAGGTTTTGAATTAAACAGGTGCAAACCTGTTTGAACATGCATGAAACCTGTTTGGTTTTGAATTTAAACAGATTT
>NW_021024644.1:1725067-1740404 GCF_004153795.1 Camellia sinensis | reverse complement strand
TAAAATAAAAAAAAAAAAAGAGAGCAAAATATTTTGGCATTGGTTTGTCAAATTAAAATCGTGAACGAAAAAAAAAATTAAACTTATGCACAAAAAAACTAATCTTTTCATCACTGTTTTTGCTGTCACCGCACATATTTATATTTGAATTTGAACTTCCATTGGTTTGCAACTCTTCCATCATAAAATCAAAAATAATTATGGATTCTTATTAGAAAACGATATAAACAGTGGAGTATAAACATAAAGAGTAAAGCCTTATGAGAGTATTGCTTTGTAAGCAATAGATGACTATAAAGTGTGTAGCAATGGACAAGAGACTAAGTGAGAAACAATAGAAGTGACAAACATCTTTGCTAATCCACCCATAGTGGACTACTACTCCAATTGGAGTGCTAATTCCCTTACAACTTTTCTAACTAAACATGCTATAAGTGAGGCCCACTTCACCCCACTTCACTCATAGTCCAATCTTCATACTCATGGAGGCAAACAAACATGCCCGTAATGAAAAAGAAACAAGCAGCTCAATAACCAATTTTATTATGGAACTTTAATGTTATGGTAAAAAAAAAAAAAAATCAGAATCTTGACTAGAATATTGGTAAGTACAAGTATATTGATTTGTGGGATTATGGAATCACACGTAATTAGAATCTTTGATGGGAGCCACGAAAGTTATATGGTTTATACATGAAATCAGATTATGGGAATAGTTGGGAAACTGAGATAATTAATGATTAGTGAAGTGTGTGGAACTATTGTGATTGTATCTATTTAAGAGGCCTTCGGTAATCTTAGGTTTACTGGTCGGTCATGATGCTAAACCTATGGGAGCGGGTTTGGGTTTTGACATAGACCCTTCATAGGGGTGGATGGTTGTCACTTGAAGGGTCCCTATGGTAAAGTGTTAATTTGAGCAGTTGCCTTAGATGGAAATAATGGTTTGTTTCCATTGGCATTAACAGTAGTGGAGGGTGAATGTAAAGACAGCTGGACATTCTTTTTGGAGAACTTGAGAACAGTCATAGAAGATGCACTGCCTTCTAGGCCATGGACCATCTTGTCTGATCAGCAAAAGGTAATTTACTTATGAAAAATGCTTGAGACCCCTATTTTTTGAAGACCCCCAAAACCCCCTTTGGATCTCCACCATTGATGTATGTGTGGGGCCCACACCATCAATGGTGGAGATCGAAAGGGGGTTGTGGGGGTCTCCAAAAAAATGGAGTCTCAATCATTGTTGGTTATTTGTTCAACAACTAATTTATTTGCATAATGCATTATCCTCTAATTTTATACTTGTAATGGTTACTAATCTTTTATTATTTGTGTGTACAGAGCCTTGACAAGACTGTGAGTGACATTATACTAGAGGCTACTCATAAAAGATGTTGCATGCATTTATTCAACAATTTTAGTGCAAAATTTCCTAGATTGATGTTAAGGAAGCAATTCTGGAAGGCAGCGAAGGCATATAATCAGAGGGAGTATGAGCAGGATATGAAAACCATTAAGGATATATCAAATGATGCTTTCATATGGTTACAAAAAGTGCCAGTTGAAGGAAGGGCTAGGCATGCATTTGATGCTAGAATAAGGACTGATCGCATGACAAATAACATGACAGAGTCCTTCAACAATTGGTTGATGAGATGTTAGCCTATTTTAACCATGTTGGAGAACATAAAATGCAAGTTGATGGGTAAGTTGCACGTGAGATATCAAAAGGCTCTACAATGGAAATCTAATGTCACTTTGAACATTAAGAAACAACTTGAGGGCACACTGAAATGGTCAAGGTATTGTAGAGTAGAGTATGCAAGAGGTCATGAGTATGAGGTGAAGGATAATGAAGGGATGAATCACATTGTCCATCTTGGCATAATGACTTGTGTATGTAGAGAGTGGGAAATTTCTGGGGTCCCATGCAAACATGCTGTGGCTGCAATTTCTCATAGTAGATTGACCTTAGAAGATTTTGTCCACCCATACTACTCTAAGCAAACTTACTTGACAGCTAGTGGCAGGATAATTCATCCCATCTTAGACCATACCATGTGGACACTTATACCAGGGGACCCTTTACAACCTCCACCTCTAAAAAGATTGCCCAGAAGGCCAAGAAATGCTAGGAAGATGGCTGCTCATGAGCCTCCAGCTGGAACAAGTCAAAGCAAGAGGTCTAGTACCTTGAGATGCAAATGGTGCATGCAATTTGGACACAATAGAAAAACTTGCCAAATAGGTCCAATAAGGGGTGGAACTAGTGACGGTGGCAGAATTGGTGGTAGAGGCAATGGCACCACTGCTGATAGGGGCAATGACACAACTGCTGATAGGGGCAGAGGTTCTGTGAGAGGCAATTCAGTTGGAAAGGGCAGTTCATCTGGAAGAGGCAGTTCATCAGAAATAGGCAGTTCATCTGGGAGGGGCACTTCAACTGGAGGGAAAAATCAACTGGGAGAGGCAGGGGCAAGGCCAATGCCAAGCATGCTTGAGTGTAAGTTTTTCATATTTGTTTAGTCTTCCTATTACATTACTTTAGCATGCACGTGTAAGTTTTTTTTTCACATAGCATGAATCCAACAGTGGTTCTTTTTGTTTGTTTCATTGTTTCTTGCAGATGAATTAGCTATGATGATGATGATGTTTTTGGTACAAGTACTTACCATAACTTTAAGGTATATAATACATATTTCTTTAGTGCACAATTAGTGAAGATCATGTTCCACTTTTTGTATTTTTGTAGTGGACATAGCGGCTAGTACAAAATGTAATGGAATGATGTATAGTGCACACTTGGTGTTTACGTTTATATTTTGGGAATGTGATGGAATGATGTATAGTCAAAAAACTACATCATACTTATATATTGATGATCACATAAGGTCCATTAAAAAACATTCTTACAAAACATTACAAAAGCTTTAAAGTCCTAGCAATTCCAATTACATTTTCAGAGCAACCATCAAGGAAATCAAACACAATACAACATTCATGATCATTACTATCTTCATAAACCCCATGTTTGCTTCAAGTACTTGCATCCTTATTTGCATAGCCCCTGTTTGGTTCATTAAATTCATTGTAGTGGTATCTTCTTCATAGGGTAGAGTGTGCCTGTTAACAGTAGCTTCAGCGTCTTCCATCATCATTTGTTCTCCAACAGATAAGTTTTCTGGTTTGCACCAGTCCCAGAAAGAGCATTTCCCATGTGGGCATAAATAATACAATTTGCCTCTGTTTTTCTCTGATTTAGTGACTTTAATTGCTACTTTGCTCCCACAATAGCAGATCTTACTCCTATACTTGATCACCCCGCTCCATTACTCGATGATGACATATCCATATGATTCAACATTTTATGGAATGTGAGAGTTATAATACATTTTTAAAACATATATTGCATTATTGTTCTTGACTGTGCTCTATTTGTGACTTATGTTAGACTATGGACTGTGGAATTGATGTTTTTTTTTAAAAAAAAAATAATTACTTAATGTGAATGTGAATGGTAGCATACCTGTGTTGTGCTTGGTTGTGGAGCTGTGTTATGCTTGGTTGTGGAGCTTTGTCTTTTGTTTTATTTACTTCCAGTTCTGTGTGTTATGCTTAGTTCTAAAGATGAGATATTGCCTTAGGTATATATAGCTGGGTTCAAAAGCCCTGAGGGCATTATTGGCATTTTTGGGATTGTCTTTGATGACCTCAGCATTTTCTGTTACTTGCGCTAACAAAAGTTATAACAGAGGAGAATTTGGATAATGTCAAGTACAGTAGGGGAGGTTTATGTAATTATTCAAACCAGAGGGGATGTCCTTCTATTTGTCAGAAACCTCAATGGAGGTGAGTGTAATTTACCCTATATATATATATTGTTTTCAGGTCAAACTCTCTCAACCCGTCTTTCTCTCTTCTCCTCTTTCTCTCTTTATCTTTCAGTGTCGACGCTTCCGAAGGCCAACCAATCCATCTCCAAACGTCAAGGCGGCAGTCAGCGCGAGTACTACTGTTGCATCAATCCAATACACCTGCACTTGTTTTTCTCTCCCCATCTCTCTCTCTCTCTCTCTCTCTCTCTCTCTCCTCCTTCTCATCCTCATCCTCCTCCTCTCTCTCTCCATCTCTCACTTCTCATTCCTCTCTATTTCTTCTCCAACCACTACACCGTCAAAAACAACATCATCACCACCACCGTCACACCATCTTCAGCCGTTGTTTTTGATGTCACAAACCTTGGCGCAAAATATCATGACCCAATGCCCCCTCCAAGACTAAGGTTTACACCGACGTCAATAGGGGTAACTACACAAACATAGTGGCTTATATCTGAAACTATATATATATATATATATGTATTGTTGAAAATATCTAAGGAGAAGTTGAAAGAGAGTAGCTCAAATCGGTGTTGTTCACAGATAGGACCTCTTGTGACTCATATTTGTTCAAAATGGCTCAAATCTGTTGAATCTCTCTGTATTATTTGTAAATGATTTTTTTTTAACAGATTTGTTGTGTTTGATCTGTTGTGGATCTCAGAGGAGTGGCTTTTACTTCTTTTTTTTTGGCGACCTGGTTTGTTGTTGTTGATAATCTAATTATCTTTTTTTTTTTTTTTTTTTTTTTTTTGGCGACCTGGTTTGTTGTTGTTGATAATATAATTATCTTTTTTCTTTCTTTCTTTCTTAGTTGTTGTTGTTGTTGTTGATGATAATTCCAACAAATAGTGGCAGAAAATTTCTGTGTTGTTATTCAGCAGATAGATCTGTTTATGCTTTCTCATATCTGAATTTTTTGGTTTACGGTTTGTTGTTATTGTTGTTCAGATAGGTTTAAAAGAATTTATGTTAGATATAATCAATTTTGAACAGATAGATTTCAAGAGATAGAGAAAAATATGATAGATTTTAAACACACACACACACACACACACACACACACACACATATGGGGAGAGGGAGTGAGAAATTCACAAATTTTAAACAGATAGAGAGAAATCTACAAATTTTCAACAGATAAGGGAAAAACTGATGTTGATGATGATGATTGCAACAGATAAACAAAAAATTTAACATAGATTTTCAACAAATAAAAAACAAATTGAATAGATAGATAGAATTTAGGGAAAATTTTGAACATGTAGATAGCATTTATAGAGGGGAATTGAACAGACAAATATAAAATTGAACAAATGAATAGAATTTAAGGAAAAAAATTGAACAGATAGATAGAATTTAGGAGAAAAATTGAACATATAGGGGAAAAAATTGAACAAATAGTCAAAAAAATTTGAACAGATAGATAGAAATGTGAACACAGACAAAAAATTTGAACATATAGATATAAATTTGAATAGATAGTCAACAAAAAGTCAAACAGATAGAAAAAAGTCAATGGGTAAAAATTGAAAACAAAATGTCTTCTCGGAGTTCTCACCAAACTATTTCACAAAACATGGATTTCTCACCAACAAAAAATATTCATTGGACTAATGCCTCACACCCTCCTTAGATTAGATTTATTATCAATTTTCTCTATTTATAATACCAAAGGGTTAATCTACTACTATTATAATAGTGTGAAGAGCCTGTCATGTATCCTACTTTTTTTTAATCCTAATTTTATCCTCTCAAATTTACTATATTTTTTAAAAGTCGTGAAGAGTGCTATATAGACCAACTATCTCTTTATTTTTGGAGTTGAACACTCAAAAATAATATATTTGCTTTCAATTGAAATTTGAAACTGTGGTAACTGCTTCCCCCAGATTAAAATTAGAACATTTAATTGGGATTTGGAAAATAAAATGAGGAAACAATGAAAATTTTAAATTTTAAATTTGAATTTAAAAACAAAAAAATAAAAAAAATATATTAAAAAAAAGAAAGAAAGAAAAGAACAATATGATCATAACATTCTGTTAACCCAAAACTTAAAATTAAAAAAAAAATACAAAAACAAAAAAGAAGAAGAAGAAGTACCAAGTAACCTAAGTGATAACTAAAATTGACAATGGAAATATTAAATTCTACTTTATTGTTTTGGTTTCTATAATTACATTGTTTCAAACAACATATTTAAGATTTCAATATGCAAAACTACAAAAGAATTGCTAAAGACTTATAATCCAATGGTACCCATAGTTCTAAAAAACGGTCAGTATGTAGCATGCGGGCCAATTCATACTGAGAAAATTAGGTCCCGTTATGGATACCCATTGGTATCGTAGTGTGACTGAAAATCACAGCCGTATCGATCGATTCCCATTACGTAATGGGTTGTAACCATTTTTCAAGCCGCGATGGGCCGATACTCACCAAGGCAAAGGTGTGGGATAGAAATGGACGAATTGAGCCAATCTCCAGGTTAGATAATTAAATGATGAAATTAAACCTCAGATATATAACATTTATTTCTTTTATTTTTTTTAAACATATTGAATTTTTTTAACACATACAAATTAATCTCGTGATATATAATAATTTTTTCTTCTTTTATATTAGCAAAATAATAAAAAGATATATACTTCTAATATTTAAAAGAAAATTAATACATAACACCTATTTTTTTCATTTTAAATTTTTTTTAAACATGTGTAAATTAATCTCATGACGTATAATAGTCTCCTCTCTTTTTCTTTTTTCTATTTTTTTCTCTTTTTTATTTGCAAAATCATAAATGAAAATATAATTCTAACGTAAAATATAATAAATATAATAAACTAAACAAATAAACTTCAAATAAAAAATAAAATATATTTCAAATTTTGGTATTGTCACATTGTAAACAATTCAAAAGGACAAAACAAATAAGCCCCACATTTTTTCCAACTAACCAGTTCAAGGACTATTTATCTCAAGACTAATAGTTTGTTGTCTTGCAATCCCTTTTTATCCAATTCGCTCAAACAAACATGGCCCTAATTGACTTGTCCTATCTGTCTTACTTTTTTTTCTTTTTTTCTTTTTTTCTTTTTTGTTTTTCTTTCTGAATTGAAGTAGTAGAAACCATTTTTTTGCTTTACTAGTAAATTGAAGCAGTATAAACGGTTTTTAGTTGCTCTTTTAATTTGTTTTCCTAGTGTTGGATCTTTTCAATAGAAAAATATTTCTTTTAATTGACTTGTCCTATCTTACTTTTTTGTCTTTTTAATTTTTTGTTTTTCATTGTAAACTCTAGTAGTAGAAAGGATTTTTTTGCTTTACTTGGTAAATTGAAGCAGAAGAAACGGGATGGGGTTTTAACCCTGTTAGGGGCACAGATGGTGATATAAAAATGATCCTTGTTAGGGGACAGGAACAAGGATTGGAAAAAATTAAAATTAGAGATCAGGGACGAAGTTTAAAACCCACCCCTTCTCGGCCAGTTGCCATTCCTACTAATGAGGTTAGTCACTCCATAGGGTCTGTCTGCATGACCTTAGGAAATACAGTTACACAATGCATCTAGATCAATGCGATACTTCACAAATCACTCTTCGAGTAGTCTCACCCTCTCATAAACATTGATTTGAGTCATCGCTGCTTCGTAGATGTCAACAATGTGCAAAATAGTCATGAGACTCACAACGCAACAGCTATACTACCAACTGAGCCTAGCGTGTGATTCTTAATCAAGCACCATCAACAAAATATACGAAAAAGGGGAAACTGTGCAGAGATAAAATTGAATAACTGTCCTGTGGGTGCAATTTTTTCACATAAAATTATGCCAATGTCCCTCAAACAAACCATTTTCAATTCATGCGAAACACAACATGTGGGCGCAATTTTTTCACATAAAACACCAAGCCATAGGCACAGTAAACAGACATCAGTTGGTCTGACTTCCATCACATTGAAACAACTTTTGCAGACACCTCACACTTTCCAATTCAACAGCATGCGTATCGGGCAACTCTATCGTTTAGGATGCTTTGGGCTTAGGTTCTCTTACATGTTTAAAGTTAAAAACAACTTGGACAAGCAATTTGCTCTAGTTGTTATGTGTCATACATTTCACTTGTCAAACAAAACATCATCTGACGACATTGTTTTATAAATATTAGTTTAGATATTAGCTTAGAATATTAATCTAGACATATACTAAATCAAGTAACAACATAATTGTCAATATCCAAAGTTTTTGACGTCAACAAACCCAGTTCAGCCTAACCAACACAACCCTACCACCACCACATGTACAAAGATTCTAATATTATATTCATTTTGTTTCATAGTAGCACACCCTTCCAACAACTGACTGGGACTCCATATGCATATTACCTTGATGAAATCTTCAATCTCACCTGCAAGTAACCAAACTATACGATCAGCTCTAAAACAGAGGCATCTAAAGCAACCACTTGTTCACCAATGTTGGATTATACAAAACACTTTTATGGCTATACAATTTTATATGTGATCAAAACAAATATGCAAGTGCTTGCAACATCAATTTTTAGTGTTTAGTTATTGCTTCACCCACTATATTTGCCAGTTATTAGTATAGATTTTATTCAAAATAAGATACAAGATAGTGCAGTCATTTGTTTAGACTATGGGCAACCCAAATTGGTGTTGGCTCTCAGAATCTCTAATCATTTCAAGTTGTATCCACAACTTTTACTCGGCCATCTAAACATTTCCAGCTCGTAAATTCCAAGGCTCTAAGTCTATGTATGTCATTAGACTACCTTCTTGTAAAACATAACTAGTCAATACACCAAATACAAGAAAAATTGAAGACTGTTATTACACAAATTACAAACACAAACCTCATAGAAGGAAAGCTGATGAATTTTATTGAATTGAACGAGAAATTTGGAAAATATCAAACTGAAATGATCAGTAAGAATAAATATATATATAGACACATACATACAAACACGCAAGAATAAATGAAAATGAAAATTAACATACTCATAAATAACCCTTTCTAAACACAAAGTTACTCAGATCTAAAGTTGTAAAATCTGGTTACATAATGACTCAGCTTATTTATTTTTGTTTTTAATTGGTTTCCTAATATCAGATCAGGATATTGTTCTACATGCAGACCACATTTACTTTTCTTCTTTTTATACAGATACACAATCAAGAACAATACAACATCAAGCCACTACTAGAAAAATGACTTTTGCGTCTATTTTTTTACGACCGTCTATTTAATCGTAGCAAAAAATATACTTATGACAACATTTTTCAAGGTTTTTATTTTCCCTATTTTCTTTTATTTATATTTGCCCTAGTCTGGCACTGGGTCGCTCAAACTCTTGACATCGTTCTCTTTCTCTCGCTCGCTCATCGTCGTCTGAAGAACAACGATATGAATCTCTCTCTCTCTCTCTCTCTCTCTCTCTCTCTCTCTCGATCTGTCAACATCTCTTGATCTCTCTCGCATACTTTTTGTATATACATTTGCTAGGGTTTGGATTGATGCATTCATCTGCCCTTCGCGATTTCTGTTCTTTTCTTCAATTTATGTTCTTTGCGATTTCTTCTTATGATCGACGCCTTCAATATCATTTGGAATTATGTTCTTTGCGATTTATGTTTTTCACGATTTCATGTCATTTAGTTTCTATTTCTAGCATAGAATCGCTCTGTTCGCACTCTCTTCTTCTCTTCGATCATTGTGTTTACTCTTTCTATCTACTTCTTATATTTCAATTGTTGTTCATTAAGGTCATATTTATATTTCAATTCTTGATAATTTTTATTGTGATTTATGAGCATCAATATCTTTTTCAACATATACAAAAATTGCTACATATATAGGTCAGTGGTGATATATATAGAATTGTGGACCTTTTATTTATTTGATTTTCTTTTTTTAGCATTAACTGTCTTCACATGTCTTTAAGTTTTGAATTTTCTTAGGTATTCAGTTTTGATGTTAAATCACCTTGTAATATGCTTATCTAAACATTTGTGCTACAATTAAATTTCTTTGTCCTATTGTTGAACTGATGTAACCTGATTGACATTGCAAGGTGCTGACATGAGCTTACAAGAATTTATTTCATTTCAACTACAGGAAATACTCTAGAGTTAGGAAATGGACCCTTGGTTTATCAGGTGGTAAAGATCAAATTGTCATAATCAGAGCCTCCGGAAGCATTAGTAGGGTACAGGGTCCATTCAGTGTATCTGGTTCGGGTATTACTAGTGAGCAATTTATTGAGAAGATCCGTAGTGTAAGAGGTTGGTTTTATCTGCTACTATGATCTTGAATTCGGCATGTTCACATCTTTGAAAATAAAAATTCCTTAAAATAGGTGCAGAAATGCTATTAGACCTGATTCCAGAATTTGGCATGTTCACATCTTTGAAAATAAAAATTCCTTAAAATAGGCATGCAGAAATGCTATTAGACCTGATTCCAGTAATCAATGGCATATAAGTTGTAGACAAAATTACACTTCCTCACCTGAGGTTTTGGAATAAGATGCTTGGAACCCCCTTTTTTGGAATTGTTTGGAAAGTAGGTAGGGACCTCCCTTGCCGTTAGTATCCATTAAAAATATGTTGTTATCACTAATTTGACTCAACATGTAACTAATTTGATGCATCTTTAATGGTTTTTCTGCATAGATTGACTTAATATCTCAAGAGCAACACTCAAATTTGATGTCTGTAAGAGGTCAACTTGCGAGTGAGCTTGCATTATGGAACCATTTTATGCACATGATTTCTGGACTACAAGCACATCAGTTTCAATGATTTGGCTATGTGCAAGAAACCAGAAAATTAAAATACTATAGTTAATTATTATTGGTAATGAGGAAGTACACAAAGAAAGGTGTGAGAAAATATAGTGACAAGAATCTATTGGTGACTGCAGTGTTTGTGTGATACGACAAAGTGATTTTCAAATAATTCATTAAATGAAAGGATCACCATCTTGTAAGTGAAGTATCAATTGCACGAAAATGTTTGAGTACCTGGAGACCTATTGAATGGAAACGGTCAGATGTTTTAATCTGATGAATAAAGAGAAAGAAATACTCAATCTTGAGTTCCAAGTTAAATTGCAAATCCTAATTATGAAGATGGAATTGAAAAATAAACGTAGTTGCAAGATTGCAACACTGATGCTGGATTCAAGATGCATGAGACCTTAAAAATAAATAAATAATAATAATAACAAAATAAAGAAAGACATGAATTTAAATGATGAACTGGATTTATAGATTAAGGAATTGCTATGGCATTACTAACTATATTTTACTGCTCACTGAGTTAATTACTTTTCTGTGTTCAGTTAGCTTTTCCTTTGTCTATAATTGTGCTCCTTCCCCAGCTAATGCTGATCTTTTATTCCAGAGTCAAAAAGATATAAGGTTGTTATCATCCGAATTGATAGTCCTGGAGGTGATGCTCTTGCTTTTGATTTGTAAGTAGTGTTGGGTTCTATCATTATGGTAGAAATTTAACAAGTAAAAACACGATATGTACATGTGTTGATGGCATGTATAAGGATGTTACCATCCAAACCTATTGGAATTTGTTTTACATGTGAATGATTGAGGATCTGAGTATATTCATCTAATTATCATTTTAGATGTCAGTGTTCTTTCTCTATATTTAGTTTTGGATGTCATGTTTATAATTCCATTTACAGATTTATTTATATTCCTCATGCAGAGAATGAAAACTATAGGATTGCAATTGAATTCCTTTAGATTGTGTTTAGATTTTGCCGTTGTTGTTAATTTTTTTATTCACTTGAGTGTTTCTATTTGTCTTGATTATTGCCTTACAATTGAATTTGGTTGTTGTTTAGGGATGATTTGCAAATCCCTTCTTCTCCATACTTCCCAGACTATGACTATGCCTATGCACAAGGACATGGACAAGGACCGCCCCTAATGGTGCAAGAGCGTTTTCAGTGTGTTATCAGTCAGCTTTTTCAGCATGTAAGGGACTATTTTTTTGGTTTTCTGTTCAACTCTGTTGTTGGTTTGTTTGTTTTCTCTTCTAGTATTTAACACTTCCTTGCCTTGGTGTTTTAATTGGACTCCCAAAAGGATAATACGTTGCGGTGGAGCTGTGAATCATGAATTGTAAATGGCTATTTGGGATCTCATGTTAGTTCAGCTGATCCTCTCATTTTTTCCAATCATTTTTCAAAATCTAATACTAATATATTGACACGGTTTTTGAGCTACGTGTTTCACTTTTAATAGATTCTCATGTACCTGTTTTGAGTCATATTAGTGATTCTGTGAGCATCGCCAACTAGTGAAGCCTTTTGCAGGAGCTGTCTACAGAACATTTTCAGATTTGCAGGGCAAGGGCTCTGCCTCCTACGCAATATGATGTTGTAACTTTCAAAATCATTTAGTTATTATGCTCTTTGTTTGTCTAATGGTCCCATTTTTTTTCTTTCATATTAACAGATCCATCTGACAGTAAAGTTATTAGAATGTTGGATTTATAATCCCCAAATGTTCTACTATGTAATCTGTTAGCAATTGGTACTTTAGACGTTCACACAAGCAAATATTTGAAATGTGAAGGTTGTATTGTACATGATCATCTACAATGTATTTGTAGATCATTAATGGAGTCTAAGTTGAGAAGTGGAACCACCCTCATTGTGGACCGCTATTCATTTTCTGGGGTAGCTTTTTCATCTACCAAAGGTCTTGACTTCGAATGGTGTAAGGTGTGAAGACATGTTTCAATTTAAAATTCCAATCTACATATCAGGCTATTTGGATGCAGCTATGTTTATCAAGTTTATTTATTATTTATTATTTATTCACCAGATGAAGAAATGGAAGGGTTGGGAATCAGATACGTCGTCTTTGGAATATCAATTCACCAATGGTAATTCCTTCCTGTTCTCAGTTCTCATTTAATTATTTTTTATATATGAAGATTGGGCCTAAGTTTGGGCCTTCGTAAATTTCAAATAGGGCCAGCTTAACGGCCCAGCTTAATGGCAACATTATGGACCGAAATCTCCAGGGGCTGATTAATGTTAATTGTTGGGCTCCCAAAAAATAGTTTGAAAAATTGCCTGAAAATGAAGTGTGTAATTTGTTGTGCTACACTTGGAACAAATGTAATTCACATATTTTATTTTGAGCAATGATTAAGATTCCCACTCCCACAAGACCTCCATAAATCTGAACTACTCATGATGTATGAATGAACCTCACACATACATGGAGGGCTGTGATCACTTTGGGGATGTGGGCATCATCTCCAAAAGGGGTCCCAAACATTTTCCTTTTATTTTTTAGTAATTTTTTCGGATTTTGTAATATTATTGATGAGTTTTTTTTTTCTTAAACAGATCCAGCAAGATTTAGGTTTAGTCATCAGACTTCATTTGTGAGACGTCATACTAGATTTTCCAGAACTCCTGGGATCAGATGGATTGTAAGATTATAACTCAGAGTAATTATGAATTGTTCAAAATATCATAGCACATTGTCTAATTTCAAAGCATGATATGGGATTATAATTTTTTATTCCAGGTTGCATTCTTCAGGCAATTCTTTGGTTCAGTGTTAAAGGTGGATTATATAACTATGCGCAATGGGTTTATCAACGTAAGTGGGCTTCTTCATTTCCCCAGGATTTTCAAGTTGAATCTCAAACGATTGACATGTTCGATTTAAATTGAACAATATAATAAATCCACTATCAAATTCAAGTACAACACATCAATCATTTGATACTTAACATGAACACCCCTAGAAGCAACTCCAAACAGGGCCTAAAGTCCTTTTTAAAATGTTAATTATATGCATGACCAATTCTGGTATGTCCCAACAGATTAAGTCTGATAAATATATGTATGTAGGCACATTTTGCTCCAAATACCAAATTTAATTTCCACAAATATATTAAGAGATCCATGGAAGATGACTTCAAGGTGGTGGTGGGAATAAGGTAACTTCATCATTTCTTCTTTCAATATTGTCAACTATATTCCTCACTGGCTTTGGGAATATCATTTAATTAATCTACCAAGACACTTATATGCTAATGATTTTTTTTTTTTTTAAATTTGGGTTGATTTTGCAGTTTCCCACTGTGGGTTTTTGCTGTCATCTTACTGCTGCTGAATGTTTACAGTAAGCAAACATCTCTGTTTCTGTTTGATGATATCAGACTAAATTCACTTTTAGTCTTTCATGATTATATAAAATCATAATCTTTATCTTCTAAAACTTGTGTAGGCTGGTACACGCTTGCCTGGATCTCATTAGTGCCACTCATTGTAAGTAAGACATGTTCACATAAGTTATCTATGTTTCATCCTGTTAAATTTCTCAATGCACTTGGGCTTTTTCTATTGCACTCCTGCTTGGATACATAGCTGCATCCAAGGTACTTTTAAATGTTTATTGATATCAATTTCCATCTGAATTATTACCTTTTCGGACTGCTTTATATAATTTGCCAAGATTTATATAATTTTATATAATCTTTAGTGTTTTGACAACTTTGAAATGGCTGCATCAGATGTGCCTTTCTCTTGCCTCTTTCAGATTCAAATCTATCTTTCTGTTGGAGCTCTCATGATCTCAAAGGTGCCTTCTTTTCTCTTCTTTTTTCAGTTCTCTTTAATGGGTATTTGATAGTTTTTGTGCTTGTGTTTTGAGTACTTCGAATGTGTTGTTCCCTATATTTTCCAGTTCTTTAGTATTCAAACCCTACATTCTTTTGGCTCTCTCATTTCAAATCTGAGTCTCTCTTTATTGGAACTCCCATGATCTCAAAGGTGCGCTCTTTTCTCTTCTTTCTTCACTTCTCTTTAATGGGTATTTGATAGTTTTTGTGCTGTGGTTTTGGATACTGTGAGTTTCTGTGTTGTTGTATAAAAAAATCCTAGATGTCCAATTAGAACTGAGATTGAAGAATCTACTGTAATTTATAGGTTTTTTATGATGGGTTGTGGAAATTTTGAATTTTTTATTTGGGTATCATATTGTCTCTGTTCTGGTTTTCTACTGGATTTACTCCTGCAGACTAGCATCTTATAGATTGTGGATTACCCTGCAAAAATTTTACTTTTAAATACAAAATGAAGGAATTTAAAAAATATATATTTAATTATGTTATTACATTTTTTTTGACGAGTCTATTTGGTTTCAAAAGATTTAGTAACTTTTTATTTTCAGTTGCCCCCAATAAACTTAACTCATATGTTATTTTATTTTTAGAATTTCAATAGTTGGGATTTCACACTTTGAAGAATGGCTCTGTCTCTCTGAATTTATATTGTGTTTAACTACATAGCATTTTATAGTATGAAGGCACCTGGTTGAGTTTGATAAATGTTTTTGCAGATTTTGTTGAGGGAATAGTTGATATGATCGAGCGGGTGATGT
>NW_021024644.1:1634596-1725042 GCF_004153795.1 Camellia sinensis | reverse complement strand
GTTGGGAGCAAAGATTATGTTGCTACTTTTTTTTTTTTTGTTAAGACTTGAAAATTTTTAGTACAGTAATATTTAAGGATGGTTTAATGGATAATGTCTATTATAAATTAATTTTTAATTGTTAATTTTATTTTTCTTAACAAAAAATTGTTTGGTGCTTGTAATTTAATTTTTTTGTTGTATGAAAACCCGTAATTTGATTTTTTTTTTAAGAAATAATTATTTGCGATGAGTAAAATATATGGTCCGTAAAAGTGTTTTTTATTTTTAAATTTTTTTTTTTGCGGACGCAAAATAGCTATCGCAAAAAGTAGTTAGGTGGTCGCAAATAATTGCGGACCGTCGCTTTGCCGCGCAAAAAGTATTGTGTCACCCCACATTTGCGTCCCCCATTTGGCAGTGCATCATTAGGCGTCCGCAAAAAGTCTTTTATTGCAACTGTATTTTTATTATTTTGCAGACGGCTATGTGACAGTCGCAAAAGGTGTTTTAGTAGTGGTATGAGAGAAAATTTAATTGATTAACGGTGTAGAATATGAGAGAATAAAAATGAGAGAGAGGATTAGAGGAACAAGTGATTGGATTGATTTCTTAATAAATAAAAAATAAAAGAAAAAGGAGAGAGGAGGAAGAAAAAATTAATTTTGAAAAAAAGTTTTGAAAATGATAAATCAAACTTTTTTTTTTTTTGGATCTAAATGTTAATTTAAAAACTAGAAGTAAACAATTCCATCATTTTCTCACCTCCCACCACCTCCGTGACACATCCAGGCCCCTCCCTAATGCACCCCATTCCCTTCCCCACCGTTAGCAAAAAAATTAGGGTTTAGGCCCAATTTGATAGTGAATGATTCAATAGACTTAAACAGGATCTTTAAATAGACACAAAAATTATCAGGCTTTGTGATTAAGTCCTATCCTTAACAGATTAAGAACTTCCGTATAGGTGATTAAATAAAAAGGAAATTGAACAAAAACAGAATATGTATTAATTCGAATAAATTGTCACTTTCACTAGTTGTAAGAAACTTAAACAAGCGACAAAAAATAATAAAATATAGCATTGACAGAAAGAAGAGAATTGGGGATTGGAATAGACGTACATTTTTAATCTATCCTAGAAAATTTGGCTACCTTAAACTACTCATAAATACTTCTTTCACAAATGTGAGTAGATTAATGATTTATTTCTCTTTATATCTCTCTGCCTATTTATAGGCTCACTATATGAGAGAAAGAAGATAACCTAAAGCCCATGATTTTTGGCTCAGCAAGCCCCATGATTTGGCTTAAACATTATCATTATCTCATGTTTGATAGGAACTACTTTACAGAGTTGGTTACTATGGTTTTTTTGATCTTGACTCCTTTAAATCTCCAAAAACTAACTTTTCAAATTGCTGCAATGGCTAACTTTTGGTCTCCATTTAACATGCCATTAGCCACGTCCCTTAACCACAATATATTCATACCTTGTTAGATACCTGTAGACAGGGAAACTATAATAAAAACAAATGTGGTTAAGGTTATTCCTTAAAAATAGGTTATGATTTCAATCAATTAGACCGATAATAGAACCTTGCCATAATTAATAGGTTCACAATCGACAGATAAAAATAAAATGTGATGCAACAATTGCCCCCCTCATTAAATGGATTTGAATAATGAATCAGTTAATATGATGTAAGGTGGTTTAGCATAATCTGCAGGAAGAATATTTTATGGGCCAACAATTCATAAATTCTGAATAGTCTGATTATATCCATTAGTAATTTTAATCTATTGCAGCAATTGTAAACATTCCATTTTTGGCTCTGTCTCTGGTCGAATCTGATCATAAGTAAAGAGTCACATTCCCTTATTTTTTTAAAATAAAAAAATTCTATGTTCAGCCACATTTTAGCTAATTTAAGAGACGCACATACATTATAGCATTTTTTTCAACCATTGTTGTTTTTTTAAACCATTGTTATGAATTAATTTTTTAGGTGTGATCCACAAATCTCAAAGCGGATGTTGGATCCCATAAACTCACATAATGAATGTTTATTGTTTTTATTTTTTGAAAAATTTATAAAATTTGACCACTTTGAACAATGTCCAAAAAATTCCCACATTTAACAAACGTGGGTTCATAATTTTCTTACCAATTTTGGCTTTGAATTCATGGTCCCACCGTTGCATGAATTTTTTCAGTCACCTATGACTTAAAATCATGCCCCCCATATGGAGTTTCACATCATTTTATTGATGATTTTTAAATTATTTTTTAAGGATTGTTCTTCTTTTTTAGCCATTTAAAAGCTTTGTCACTTTTTGCCATGTTGGCAAAAGATTATGTCCCCCAAATGAATTCTTTTATCGTATTAGAATTCTCAATATTTTCTTTGAGAGAAGGAGTTGTTTTTTTTATTTTAGCCAGATCTAATGGCTCAGATTGAAAAATTCTCCAAAGTCATATTATCTTCTGACTTGGGGTGTGCTAACCTTTGAGCAATGATACTTTGACTCTTCATAAATGATTGGCTCTTCAAAAAATATTGTATATTAACCATATGAGCCCACATTATTTTCCATATCTTAATTTTTCATTGGCCGTTATGCTTCTTAATTTTGCTTTCCTACATTAAAAATTTCTTCATTTCAATTAGAAAATTTTTAGCCTTTAAGTCGAGTGAAATTTTTTCATCATTAGTAATTTAAACTGCTTGCAACAGATGAATACGTAGATGATTGAAATATTTGAACATCTTTGCCCTATAAAGAGAAATAATTTCTTCTCTTTAGGGGCTAAAAATTTCCACTCTCCGCCACTAATAATTTCATCCTCACAACGCCAAATCATTCTTTTCACATCGTTTGTTCATGCCTTATGTTCGGCAATAAATGATGCACTACTACCCATAACATGACAATTTTCAGAATATGAAGCATTCTCATTGATAATCTGTACCATTACGGAAACACTGGCGTGACTCCATTTAACGCCGTTTGCATCCATGGGTTCACAAGATGTAAAATGTCGATGCATGATTTCATACAAGTTAGTCTGTTTCTCATTATCGTTACTCCAAGTTATGAATGGTCCTACCAGGAGTGCTAATTTATTAGCGAAAAATTTTAGTGTGAGCCCAATCGATTAGTGATGTGAATCGACGAACTTAAGCAGATTTTAAATAAAGCCAAAAAAAGTTAGTGGACTCTGAGTGCCTATGTTCTTAAATAGATATTAAGGAACTTCCTTGATGCAATGTAAGTAAATAAGAAATGAAACAAAATAAGAATTATGTATGTCATGACCCATAACTCGCCCCTATAGGTTTGCATCATAATCGTGCCAGTAATCCATTATTACCAAAGGCTTTCCTATACAAATCAAATTGATCGAGGCAACGGAAGCTGATATATAATAAAATAAACTGTCAACGAGCTGGCGAAAGTTTTAATGAAACAAAATGAATTTGCTACTATCTATATATGTGCCACATGACATCAAGAATAACAAGTTTGCCAAAAATACAAGCAAAAGAGGAGGAGATACATTCCCATGCATCAACATTACATAAGCAAAGTTGAAACTGTGCATAACAAAACAGTAAACTGCCAAAAGGGTGATCACCAGGCCACCCAAAATCCTCGTGATGGGTGAACCTCGCAGTGAGGCACGAAAAGTTTATAGCTTTGACAAAACTGAGGCAAGGTCGACACCACTTTGTCTTGGTATCACCTACATAGTGATATATCGTAATATAAAATCATGAGTTAGAGCTAGTGGAATAAGCAGCAGTTGTTAAACGAGGTATGATGTTAGTCCTTGACAGTAATAGAAAATCGGAATCATACATACTGAACCAAATAATATTTGTCAATATGAAAACATAGCAATTTACGTGGCGTACATCCAATAGCAGAACAGTACAGGTACGGGTCATGGTGGATCCGAACAGATGGTCATAAGGATCGAACCAGTCATATAAATGGCCATCATGTACAGTAACAGAAGCTCCAAGAATTATGACTAGTCAATACACCAAACACAAGAAAAATTGAAGACTGTTATTACACAAATTATAAACACAAACGTCATAGAAGGAAAGCTGATGAATTTTATTGCATTGAACGAGAAATTTGGAAAGTATCAAACTGAAATGAACAGTAAGAATAAATATATATAGACACATGCATACAAATATGCAAGAATAAACGAAAATGAAAATTAACATACTCATAATGAACCCTTTCTAAACACAAAGTTAATCAGATCTAAAGTTGTATCATCTGATTACATAATGACTCAGCTTATTTATTTTTGTTTTTAATTGGTTTCCTAATATCAGATCAGGATATTGTTCAACATGCAGCGGTCATTTACTTTTCTTCTTTTTATACGGATACAGAATCAAGAGATACAACATCAAGCACAACTCTTTCAACACTGGTAGAAATATAAAACATACCTATCAAATTGGTTGATTAACTGTGCAGAGATAAAATTGAATAACTGTCTTGTGAGTCAGTGACTCATAAATTGTTCATCTAACATCTCAAAGAACTTTTGATGTGATATAATTTGGAATTAATTTTTGAAATTGGGATGCACATGCAAGACATAGAATTAATATTTGATCTTTGTATCCCGCTAACAACAAAATCAAAAGAAAAATATTAGAAGTTTCAACTAAACTCAGCATTGTTGAAACAGATATGGGAACGAAAAAAAAAACCAAAGTCACAATGTGTAACTAAAATACAAACATGTTAAGAGTGTGATGCGTAAGATACAAAAAGGCAATGCAGATGAGCATTGCATTAACACGGAACAATGATCCATGTGAAACCATACATAACATAGATGTGGTGAAGAAAAATAAAAATGAAAAAATGAGAAAGAATGTCATGATAGCAGAAAACTAAAAATTAATTGTTAACAAACAATCAACGTGCTAATAAATTACACATAAATTAACCATCCACACACTAGGTTCAACTCGACTAAGACTTAATAAAAAAAAGGCATAAATTAGACTTCCACATTTCACTAAAAGCATAAATAGCATTCACATCATAGATGGCCACCAATATATCCTTAATGTTCAGAGATTTTATTAAATATAAACTCCAATCCCATTTCAACTATACCTGATTTCAGCCATACACCAACAACATAAAAGTCCAAATTCCAATGTTACCTTGTACAAAATAAGTAGGAAAAGTAACCAATTAGTTCTATTTTTCCTAGAAAAATACTAACAAGTCGTATAAATTTTCTAGTAGGAGAATTAAGTCCTACTTTGCAAATTTTGTTCCAAAGTAGTTCAATACTAATTCTTTCTTTCAACTTTACCCCTTGTCATGGCCATTAATCACTATACACATAACTCAGTGATCATTGACACATTTCTATCACCCTTTTTTCCTTTCTCTCATCCATCTTTACGAATTCAACATTAATTTTGATCCACAGGTAATCCCCATTAGCAACCCAGCCACCATGAACAATTGTATTTGCTGTTGTCAAAATAAATATGAATCAATAAAAAGGTAAATTAAAGGTATCATTTGCTGTTGTCAAGAAAAATATGAATCAATAAAAAGGTAAATTAACGAAAAAATATGAATCAGTTCACAACATCAAAGAAAAAAATGTTTGAATCAAAATTATAGTTGTACTAAAGGTGATTGTTAAAAAAATTTGCTAAAATAATCTCATATTAAACAGCGATGATTTATTAGGCTAAAATGGTAGGAAGAGAGTGGGTGGGTGGGTTTATATGAGCATCTTCACCAAGAAGAAGCTATGAGTATACTGATATTGACAACACATGTTTGCTGCAAATGCCAGGAGTTAGCTATAAAGCAAGCTATCATTTTTGCTCCCAACGCAGATGAAGCAAGAAATACAAGAGTAGGTTTCGTTGCCATCAATGTCACAAGGACAAAGCTAAAGTGAGACGTATAGAGTGATGCTTTTAAAGGCGAAAGTGCAACGCAAGGCATTTTACCCTTGTTGAGGCGAGGCGTAAGCCTTTTGAATTTTTTAATTTTTATAAAATACAAAATTAATTTAATATAGCATAAAACAAGTAAAAAAACAAATAAGAATTAGCAAATAAAATTCATAAAAGTCATTCTAAGCATAAAATCAAAATTAATTAATAAATTCAAGTATTATAAGAGCTTTCTAAGTCATTCTTATTAATACTATAATAAAAAAATAACTTAAGTAAGTTATAATAATAATAATAATAATAATAATAATAATAATAATAATAATAATAATAATGATAATAATAATAATAATAATAATAATAATAGAAGAAGAAGAATGGAATAATAATAATAATAATAAATTAAAGAAGAAGAAACTAAGTTATAATAATATTAATAATAGTCTAGATGAGTACAAAACAAAAGGATACATAAATACTGTCTCTATAGATATTTGAAACGACGATACAAAAACAGAGAAACAACGAGAGAGAGAGAGAGAGTCAACTCGAGAGAAGGCGAGAGATAGACTTCGTACCTTGAAACCCTAGTTCGTTGGAGAAGATTAAAAGACTGATTTGAAGTTGTTGGGACTCTGATTTGAAGAAGATCGACTTAAAGGTAAATACTCTATCGTTTTCGTTTTTTATTTTTGAAATCTAACTCCTCCAAGGCTTGAGCCACACCATCGGATGCGTAAAACGCGCATAAAACGCGAGAAATGCATACGTCTCTAAGATTGAGGCATGCGCATAGCTGGAGTCTCACCTAAAAAAGAACGCATATGTGCATTTCTGCTGCACCTCACCTCAAGTCGCACCTCGTTTGTGCCTTTGAAAACCTTAGTATAGAGGGAGTGCAGATGCAATAAAATTTTAGTATGGCATTTTCATAATAAAATTTTAAAAGGTAAAGGAGGAATATAAGAAAAATAGGACTTTTCTGAAAATATTTATGAAAAGTAGGACTGAATTGTTGTATAAAAACTTGATAGGACTGAACTGTATTTCCATTGGAAAAGTAGGACTCATCTATTACTTTTCGAATAAGTAAACAAATAAGTATTCATAGAGGCGCTGAAGTTGGTCATTTTCATTTATTAATGATAAATTAATAGTGCTTCTGATACAAAGAGTGTGAAGTTCGTCATGGGAGTGATGTCTTTTACTCAACCCTACCCACTACCTTGCTGAAAAAAAAGGTCCTAAGGGAAAGGAAGTGTGAATAGAAACCCATGAACTCATCAATAAAATTCAAGAAAGAAAAGGCCACCACCATATGTAACGTTAACATGCTCTCTAGTCTCAAATTAATCAATATGTATTCTGATTTCATGTTTATAGAAGGGCGGGCAAGACCAAATTAAGATTGGCAAATACATACCTGACAAGAGTAAAAATCACTTTATTATTGTGAAGTCATGCTATATCATCCAATACTCAACTAATGTTTAGTCCAAAGATACACATTGTACTAAATTTGGTGGCAACAAAAAAACAAGGTTACTCTGAGAGCTTTAATTCCATTAAGAATACTATTTTTGGCACAATCCATTTTACCCCATGTGACATGGCCTAGAGCACTTTATCTCATGCCTTTCAAAAATAGCCAAATACCATCCCCGTGATTTTGGCACTAAAGTGCTACCATTACATTTTCCGTCTATACAGATAGATATTGTGAAACACGCACTTGTTAAGAGAATACGATGAAAAAAAATTAATCAAGTCAAATTTAATCGTTATCTTCATCTTCTCCTGCCATGTCCATCCTCCTCCCTCACCTCCCTCATCATTCCTCTTTGATTTGCTTTCTTACCTCCCATTCTTCTTCAAAAGATCCACACCAAGAAGACCCTTGTCCCAGGACTTCCAGTCCAGGCTTCTCCTTTATAAAAGCCTCCATTTCCACCCCCACCCAATGTACAGTTGCTTCCTAGATTCATTTAATAGAGAAATCATTAACCCTTAGAGTTCTTATGTAACATTTTTCCCAACTATAATGATTTTATTTTATTTTATTTTATTTTTTGATCAACAACAACAAAGATATATTAAGGCACAAGGCCAAAAAGAAGTGAGGATGAGGCATCCTCTACATGAAAGAAAAAATAGCGAAAAGAAAAACAAAAAAACACTCAGTGACATCTACAAAATACAAACTGACACCCAATCTGCAGCAAGCATAAAAAGTGGAATCCCTCGGAACACTAAACTCGCCGAGGCCCAAAAAGACTCCAAGTATCTCATTTTCCCATAAAAAATCTATATCACGAGAAACTCCTTCGAAGACACGCCCATTTCTTTCCAACCAAATGACCTAGAAAATTGCAAAGACAACACAACTCCAAAGAACTTTAGCCCTCTTCTACCTTCCCAAAACTTGAAAATCAAATATATCATTTGAGTACTTCCTTTTGGGGCCACCCACATCACATTGCCCAATCCAAACACCCTATGCCACAAATGCCCAGCCACGAGCAGTGCAAAAAAAAAAAAAAAGATGATCCAGAGATTCTCCACTCTTACAACACATGCACCATTGAGGATTAAGATACCGCGAATGTCTTCTCTTTTGTAATGAATCATTTGTCAAAATGCCTCCCTGAACCAAGATCCACATGAATACCTTCATCTTAAGAGGAACACATGCCTTCCAAATCTTCTTATGAAACAGAAATTGAGGTACATGAGGATTGTCAACGATTTTGTCAAGAAAAGATTTACAAGTAAAAGAACCCGACAAATGAATACTCCAAACCCACCGATCCTCCAAATTTGAAATCAAAGAAACGTTTTCGAGCCTTGACAATAGAGATACCAATTCCCGAACTTCCCTCTCATGAAGATTCCTGAGAAAATTAAAATTCCAGGAAAAAAGAGCCAACAAAGAACATGACATGGACGCAATAAAACAATTATGAGACTAAGAAACTCTATACAAAAGTGGAAAGGGCACCGCAAAGGAAGAAGAACCCACCCAAGCATCCTCCCAAAATTTGGCCACTTCCTCATTACCCACCCTCACAAAAATGGATCGAGACCAGACTAGATAAATTTGAGAAATTGATTTCCAAGGAGCACGCTCATTACCCCTAGTGACCACCTAAGTCCCTACCATTAACATGAGTCCCATATTTACTTTTAATAACCGCATGCCATAGTGAGTCACACTCAATTGGAAATCTCCATAACCACTTACCAGCAAAGCCATGTTTCTAGCCACAATATTACCAATGGCCAAACCCCTCTTTCTTCTTAGGTAAGGACATCGTCTCCCATTTCATCACATAATCCTTCTTTCCTTCAACCTTCCCTTCTCTCCCCTTCCTAGAGAAAATCCCGCATTAACTTTTCTAGAGGTTTTGCCACCTTGACCGGAATCTTGAACAAATGAAAGAAATAAATTGGAATTCGACTTAGCATTGTCTTAACCGACGTGTACCTACCCCCTCGGGAGAGTAAAATCCCTACTCCACCCTTCTAACCTCTTACCTATCTTTTCCACAATTGGATTTCAAAACACTTTACCTCTTGGGTTACCCCCCTCCCAATAGGAGTCCCAAATACCTCATTGGAAATGTCTCAATACCACAGCCGAGTAGCTCAACCACTCACTGAATCTTACTTAAATCTGCATTAATACCTGCTACACTACTTTTCTCTAAATTTACCCTAAGACCTGAGAGCACCTCAGAAAGCCTCACCACCGAAAAGAGGTTAACCATTTGACTCTCGTCCCCCGTAGAGAAGAAAATAGTGTCATCCGCAAACTGCAGATGTGTCAAACTAGTCCTATCTCTACCGACTTGTAAGCCTTCAAACAGACCTGCCTCATTAGCCCTATCCACCATCCTTCCTAACACATCCACTACCAAAATGAAGAGAAAAGGAGATAAAAGGATCTCCTTGTCTCAGCCCTCGAGATGCCTATTTTTGATGATTGGCACCCCAACTATAATGATTGGCACTCTACTTTTGATGATGCCTTCGTGGACAATGTACCCATTTCAAAAAAAAAACCCAAGGGGTTGGCCTGGTAGCAAGGCCTTAGGTCTTGAGGGTATACTCTCTCCAAGGTTTAGGGGTCGGAGCCTCTTAGGTGCTAACAATTCCTTAAGACCATTTGACTGGGGCAAAACTCTTGAATTAACTGTGGTGCACTTGCAAGAAACTCCTTGCTGAGGGCCTGTGCACCCTTAGGGATTAGTTAGGTTTTGATTCGGACACCCCGGTGCCAATCAAAAAGGTACCCATTTCAAATTAATGGTCTCTCTTATTCTGGTTTTGGATGTAGCTCTCTATTTGCCAAGTATAATTTGTATATAACAAGTATTGCATTTTGGGATTCCCTTGTCATTCCGCACATACCAATTGGATATATGTATATGTATACCAGTGCATATATAATTGCTACAATTTGCATATATATGTGTATCGAAGAAGTATGAACACTTCTACCGACACGACACTAGTCGAACACTTCCTAACTCTTAAACACATGAAACACGTTATATAGAAAAATTGTCCTACAACCACTAATATAATATTTAAAAATGTCATATAATAAAAATGTCCTACATTTTTTAAAATTGGCATGTCCGTGTGTCTGTGTCCGTGTCCGTGTCCGCGTCTGTATCCGTACTTTTTAGTTGGAAACTAAAGTTAGAAGTGTAAATAAGGATATGGCCTTTGAATTTATTAATAGAATTCTACCGACACGACACTAGTCGAACACTTCCTAACTCTTAAACACATGAAACACGTTATATAGAAAAATTGTCCTACAACCACTAATATAATATTTAAAAATGTCATATAATAAAAATGTCCTACATTTTTTAAAATTGGCATGTCCGTGTGTCTGTGTCTGTGTCCGTGTCCGCGTCTGTATCCGTACTTTTTAGTTGGAAACTAAAGTTAGAAGTGTAAATAAGGATATGGCTTTTGAATTTATTAATAGAAGCTGAAAAAGGTGTCCAATTACAATGATCCACTTTTGAAAGAATATGGATCCTATGGGATCAAGATATGCTGAATGTAATGTGCATTACCATGAATGACCAGCACCCATGGTAGGTTTGTGGGGCTCTGTTAAATGGCCCAGGTACATGCACGACTCCAATGACTGATTTGTGAGGGCTGAGTTCGATGATCTTAAATATTAAGGAAAGCAATTCGCATGAGCAAATGGTCAGGTGCTTCGGGAGAATGATAGAGCTCTCATCAATGAGGCTTGGACCATGAAAGTCCTAATGGCTGAGGCAAAATTCCTCCCTGCAGGAATATGTGACCATCATAGCCCTATCTAGGTTAAAGTGTTGCCTGCCCCTATTAAGCAAAAGAAGAAGTTCACATTTTTCGGCTGTTGGGTTGACCACCCTCAATTCTTGGTTATTATTGCCAGGGTTTGGAGAAACCATGTTCGGGGCACTCCCATGTTTTCTCTATGCCAAAAGCTGAAAATGCTAAAAGTTGAATTGAAGAAGCTAAACCAATTTAACTATGGTGACATCTCAAAGAAGGTGGAGAAAGTTAGATCTCAAATTTCAGGCAGCCCATAAAAGTTTTGATACCAACCCCAATGATGCAGATTTGATTGGGGTAGAGAAAAAAGCAACTATATGTAATGAGCTATGCCGGAATGAGGACAGCACACTAAAGCAGAAGGCTTGAGTTCAACGGCTCAATTTGGGGGACCAAAACAATCCATTATTTTTCATTTTTATTTTTTATTTTGATTGGCAATGGGATGTCTGGATCAAAGCCCGACTAATCCCCAGGAGTGCACAAGCCCTCGGCAAGGAGAAAAAAAACTCCATTATTTTTCAAGTTATCAATCAAAGAAGGGGCAGAAATATGATTATGGGTATAACAAGGGATGATGGAGTTTCCATTACTGATGATGCCAAGTAAATGCTAAGATTATTACCTATTTTCAGAACCTGCTAGGCTATAATGGAGGCCGTGCTAGGCAAGCATAGAAGACATGAACTTGTACTAAAAGTGATCAACTAAATGATGCACAGAAACAAAAATTGGACATGGATGTTGCCGTTGAAGGGATTAAAGAAACATAGTTCTCTCTCAAAGATGAGAAATCTCCTGGCCCCAATGGCTATTGTGCCATGTTCTTCAAGATAGCTTGGCCTGTCATTTATAACAACGTATTTTATTCTATTACATCTTTCATTTTCTTTTCTTTTTTTTCAATTCTGGTGATGCTATCTTGAAAGAAATTACCTCTACTCTAATCACTTGGTTCCTAAGGTCCCTAATCCTACAAAACTAAATGAGTATGACCCATTTCTTGCTGCAACACAACACCCTATACAAGTGTACCTAACAACAGATTGAAGTCCCCCCTCCCATCTATTATTGATCCAGCCCAATCAGCCTTTGTTTCAAGCTTGATTCATATTAAACACAAAAGGTATTGAACCGATCAATTACCACACAATTCCATTAGGACAAATATGCCACCAAAGCAAACAAAACTTGATATCAACACGGAATATAATTGATATAAAAGCAGCATAAATGCCAACAGAGAAGGCATGGAAAGGTGCCAGACCAATAAACATCATTACATAGGTACTAATGATATACCCAAAGTAGTTAATTTACCTCGATTATGTGCTAGATTTCAGCCTAGAAATGACTACTTCAGTGTGGGCAATCCCATCCCAGACAAAAGCTTGAAATTCCATAGTACCACCATCAACCGTAGCAGCATCCCTGACATCAAAGGTAATATAATACAAAAAACCAGCAACACCAGCGAGGTTTACCTTGACAACCTTCACAAACTCCAAATTCGTATGCTAGACACATATTTTACCATACAAAGCTAATTAAAAACATTGTCTAATATATGTATAGATGTTACATATATATATTCTCAATCAAAAAAAAAAAAAGCACACACATAACAAACAAAACAAAACAAACTTCAATTGAATAAAGAGATACACCTCTTTCTCATTGTATTCCTTAAGAGCTAATTCGGAAAAAGATTTGAGGTCGTCGGCAATTGCATCAAAATTATAAAGAGGGACTGTTGTACCGCAAGCAAAGGAAATTAATGTATGTATGTATGTAAAGCCCACAAATTAACATTACAATAATAACAATAATAATAATAATAATAATAATAATAATAATAATAATAATAATAATAATAATAATAATAATAGTAGTAGTAGTAGTAGTAGTAGTAGTAGTAGTAGTAGTAGTAGTAGTAGTAATTTAATATATGATTGAGAAGAAAATTGAGATAAATGAATCAAAGCGCACAAAAACAAAAACAAAAACAAACACACACTTACATCGCTTTCAGTGATCTGTCGATTATATTCTTGGTATTCCCTATCAGTAAACTCATGCTTTCCATCACTGTCATCTTCCACATCTGAATCATCGTAGTTATAGACTACAACTTTTGATCTAGGGTCTTCTTTTTCTTTTTCTTTTTCTTTTTCTTCTTCTGCTGATGAACAAAGCGGTGGTGGTGAACCGTAATCCTCGCACCTTTGCTTCTTTGCCGGTGAATCTCTAATCTCCCGTTTGTAATCGTTCCTTTCAATGCACAGATCGGAAGCCATACACACCTTCCAGCACAGATAATATGAGAACGACAATGAAAACCTAGACAACCGACGGACAAGGGAGCTCAACCCAACCTAAAAAAAATACACCAGACCAGATACAAAATAAAATAGGCTGTAAGCTTAATCCAGTACTGTACATGTACCTGAAATTGGGTGGTGGAAAGGAAAGGTGCAAGAGCTTCGGTCAAAGGGAGAGGTGAGAGCTCTGTTTGCTTAGTTTGCTGGTCACGGTCGAAGAGAGAAGCTAAGGACTTCGAAGAACTTCGTTTGCTGGTAATGGCTATCGATAGAGAAGCTAAACTGACTAATTTCATCATCCACTAATGTGTTTAATTAAAGTCGGGACTTTTGGCCCTATCCTCAAAAAATTATATGCACTTACAAACCATAGAGAATGCACACCTTCATATCTTACATCTAGACCACCAGACCAACCTTTTCAAAATTGTATTTTACTCTCTCGTGATTTAAGACTTCAGTATAATTAAGAATGGAAATAAAATATAAAATACAACTAAATTAAAGAAGAATTTATTGAAAATTTTCTTTTTCATGTACTGGTATCTTAATTAATCCATAAGATATTCTTTGTCAATAAAATTTCACTGTGAAAAGTTTCATTGTAAATGTAAAGACATTTAAATTTTATATTAAGCTTTAATTGAATTAGTTAGTGAAATTTCACTAACATAATGAAAATTTAATTGGTGTTAGGGTTGTTTGGAGTTTGTTTATTTAGTGCATTTTTAGACTTTTTAAGAAAAAATGTGTTAAAAAATAAAGAGGTGATATAACCCAAATAAAAATACACTTATAAAAAAAATAAGTACACTTTATTTAGTGAATTTCCAAATAATGGAATTTTTCCAATCTTTTACAATTTTAGTGATATTGGTCAAAGCAATTTCACTAATTTAAAGATAGTGAAATTTCTAACCTTGTGTGGCAATCAATGAAATTTCACTTTACTATAAAGTCGCATTAGAAAGAGGTCACATGTAATCGACGATGGACACCAGCAATCGATGATTGTTGATGGAAGTCAAAGGTAACTGAGTAATAAAACTACATTAAGGATAATTTTATCCAAAAAAAATTGTGTCCTCAAATTAACAAGTATGTTTTAATTGTCTTTAAACTAATAAAATAATCAGTTATGGAACTCGAAAAATAACCCATTTTTTATTGGGGATTTTTTTTTTCTAAGTCCATTAGTATTTATAAGTCTATAGGACGTTTATTTGGATGTTATTTACTTTCGTAGCTATTATATTATATGTTATAGATTCAAGTCTTAAAGATTATGAATGTATATTCACATGTAATTGACCTTTTGTAATCTTATAATGGATTGAATGAAATATAATCGAAAGTGGAGATTTACTATAATATGATTAACAATGTGTTAGAGATAATTTATCACTTCCAGATGATTAATACAATTGATAATTGGAGTGTATAATGAATATGGACAAGTCGGGTCTTATGAAATTGAGGGCGTTACAGTTACCGTTAATTTTTCTATCGAAACTAATAGGAGTATCTAAAACACCATTATTTAGAATAAGTTTAGTTTCCTGAAAAAGTAAAGGGTAATTCTATTTACACCACTAATTCAACTCATTACACCCTTCAATTTGATTTTTTTTTTTTTACACTGCAATCCTTGTATAAAATACTAAAATATGAGATGATCGGATATCGATAATTATATTTTTAAATCAAATTTGTATTACAAAAAATGAATACTTATTTTTGAAATTATTTTTGTCGTCTATTTTTGTAAAACAAATAGGAAAATTTAGTCACAACCCCTCAATTTGACTCTTGTTTGATGAAAATGACAGTCCAATATATTTTGCTTCATAAATCCCTTAAGGAAGAGGCACGATTGAACAAGAATAAAGTAAAATATCTTTTTCTTTTTTTCTTAAACAATATTGTCAGAGTAATATGTTACTGTGAGACACAGTGACATGTTACTGTCAAACAGAGTAACATGTTACTATTTACATCAATTTCGACGGTAATAAATTAATATTATTATTTTAAGAATTTCATAGTCAAAATGGATCTTATTTGATAGATTTTGATGAGAAGATTCCAAAAGTACTAATTTTATTAAAAAAATTACTTCTAGATAAAAAGTTATATTATTTTAAAGTTTAATAATTTAGTAATAATGGTATGTATTAGACTTTTCAATGAAATTTTTTTGTGCTTGTCATTAATGTATTAAAGTTTTATTATTATGAGGGGGCTTTGACCAAATCTCCCAAACAAATATGATTCAATCATTTTGATTTTTTACATAAATATTTTACTTAATGAAGTGTCGAAATGTGAACAGTTAAGATTACTAAAATTGGTCTCAAAATAGGCCTATCAAGCTAAAATGCTCGCCAAACCCTATGTATATTATAACACAACGCTTTTAATTAGCCTTTGTTCATAATATATGTGGAAAAATATGTGTGCAGAATAGGAATCTGGAGTTCGTGAAAGTTGTGAAGGCAAACATGGCAGTTTGTGCTGGTTTAGGCATTATATTACCTTTGACGTCAAGATGCCGATGTTGTTGATGGTGGTGCTATGGAATTTCAATTGTGTCTAAGATGGGGTCGGCCATCCTGACGTACTAATTAGTAGGCCAAAAATTAACACTTAGCCAAGGTAAATTATGCTTATTGGTCTGATAGTTTTCTATGCATTCTCTATTGGTATTTATTTTCCATGTTGATATCGTTTTGTTTGGTTTAGTGGCATATTTTTCTTATGCTTATTTGATGATGTTTAGTAAGTATTTATAGAAGCTTTTAATTTATTTTACCGTTATTAATATTAATATTGGTTCTAAACATTTCAGTTACAAAGTTATTATTAAGTTTTATTATTATAAGTATGTAATGATTAAATGTTAGTATTAATTCTTATAAGATTTTCACTTATATTTTTATGTTTTCTAAAGATGAAGGGTACATAAGAGACAGACAAGAGTATACATGAGTATAATATATATTGAGATTTTGTTGAAGAGTATAGTTTGATCTATCTTTTGTATTTTTGGACAACTATGATTTGTGACTCGTTCATATCTTCCTGGTGAACGTGAGCATCGGATGAGGAAGTCTGTGAGCTCTTGGTTTGTATCTTGGAGCTATTGCACTATGGTTGTACCTTTACGTGGGTGTAGCTCGACCTTCCGCGCTCCTTTCGGAAGATGAATAGCCCTATAGTATCGGATTCCCACGATTCTAAATCTGATCTCACAAGTCCAATGTGAAATAGACTAACACCAAAGAGTCCAAATCCAGCAAATCTTTTGAAAAATCGATTTTGAATCAAATTGCCAAAAATGGACTACTTTGCTAGATACAGGGTCGCCACCTAAATATTTTTGAGAAATTTAGGAAACCCATGACTCGTGCCAAAGGCCACGTGTCCGTCATCACCAATATTGTCTCGGCTCGGGAACTTAGGTACGAGAGGAGAAAGTTATGAATTGAGCACCCCGCTCGCCCGATCAAAGATTGGCTTCTACTAAACATGAGATGATTCTTATTTACATTATATGCTCTTATTCCAATTTATTAGGCTAACTTACTATGTGACGCGTACACAAGTATAGACTAATTTGTAAAAATTGGAACAGTTGATTTCATGTTTGTTTTTTGAAAAGAAATTGTGAATGTGCCACTTAAAAAATTGGGCTTAAAATAGACATTAATCGAAATATTCCAATTCAAGCAACTAGCCTTCATCCACAGGCATTCAAACAGTTTATCACTTAAGCCCTTAGCCTTATGGTGAACATGCTAAACATGGCAACAATCGCACGCATACGATATACTAAAGCAAGTAAAGGCTCACCTAGTACTCCAAGCCAAAAGGATAAAGAGTTAGAAAAATGCATGATCCTAACTATGTGATATGACTAATGCAACACATGCGATATGCAATTACTAAGCTCGGCTACTAAGATGACATATGAATTGATTTGGTAGCATGCGGTCTAAGCACGTATTCAAAGAAGTATTTAAAACTATCAATGCAAGTTAGAATGATGTGCCGAGCTCAATACATGCAAGGCAATAGATACAAACATGAAGTATGCTAAACAAAACATGATGTCCTAAACTAACTATCATAAGCCAGTAAATAAAAGGGAGAGAAGACGTGGAGTTGGAAGACATACACATTATTACAACATTTACACCCTCACGCAGGAGGGTTCGAATAAACTAACTAGCTAAACTAATTAACTACCTGTTACAAAATGAATAAACTAATTATTACAAACCGAATGAAACTAACTATTCTATCTAGTTATTACAATATCACAACTAATTAACTCTTCTAGCTAATTATTACAAATTGGAATTAATTAATTAATTAGACTAATTAATTAATTACAAAATTCTAATTAGCTAACTAATGAATTACAAGATGCATACAACATGGAATAAAGTAACTAAGCTAACTATTCTAAAGAATGCTCATGTATGCGCACGGATTTCCACCCAAAAAAGCCACTGTTTCTGCTTCCAGATGTCTCTGTTGCACAGTAGAACACTTGCACTGTTTTCCACCTCAGAACTAACTCAGTTCCACCTCAAAAGGGTACTGTTGGATTTTTGCACAGGTGGCCGACAGGCTAGAAATGGTGGCTTGTCGGCCGCTGATGATGGCCTGTCGTCCACAGATGGTGGCCTGCCGGCCATTGCTTCCTGGTTTTTCTTGCTGCAACAAAGAGCAAACAGAGTAAGAGTAGGGTATTTTCAAGGGTATGTTTGCACAACTTACCCCTCTTTATCATCAAACAGCTAAAAGGAGTAGCAAGTTTGATTCACAAACCATTAATCAATGCAATTTCATTGCATGATGACCTATGAACCAAAGTGTGCAAGTTTAATAAATGCAACAACAAGTAAAGACTCTTAAACCTCCTCCCTATCATGAATTGATCAAGGAAAGTAGTTGACATTGACTCTTGAACCGTTTACATCACTACCAAGTATGTAACGACTCAAGACTCAAAGGTTCAATTGGCGTTCGATTGAACCCAAACCAAGTTATTATCTTTCATCTCTTTTAATTCCAATTTTTAATAACTTCATTTTAATTAACCAACCATTCCTTAATCAATTAAGTCCAAAGGTGAAGATTAAGTCCTCTAATGGAAATAAGCATCAAACCAATAATTGTTTTAGACATGAGAGAAGTTTCATGCCGTTGGTAATGAACCCCAAAGGGATTAAACCATTAAGCACAAGACCTCAATCTCATGCTTTAAACAAGCAACTAGTTTGAACCAACTTTCAAAGCAAAGCAAAAGCCAAGAAAGGAGGGAGGTTGCAGAGGTGATTAAGAGTGATCACAAGTATGGAAAAGCCATAAATAAACACTATCAACTTAAATATGATGGTGGTTAAGGCCTAAACCACCAAACCTATGAGGACTATTACACTATAAGCATGCAATACAAAGCTCAAATGTAATAAAAAAGCAAAACAGTCCTAAAACAGGTCTAAAACAGTCTTAAAACATGCTGGAATTAAGCTAACAACAACTAGAAAAATAAGCTAAAACATGGAGCATGTTAAGCTAGTAAACAAAGCATAAGGAGGTGAGGCTACCCCCTCCATTTTTGGACTTCAAAACATGATTTTAGCCACTGAAATATCTTTGAAATTCAGTATTAAAAAGCTCAAAAAGAGTTTGACAACAAGGTGGAAAACACAAGGGCAAAGGCCTTAGAAGCAAGGTGTGAAAAAGGGCTATCAACTCCTCTACATTTAATGGTCTTAAATTACAAGTTTTAGCCCAAAAATACAGGTAATAAAGAGTCCAAAAAATAGTAGAAAAGATGGAAAACAAGTGGTGTAGAGATGGTACAAAAGCAAGAGAAGGTATACCTCTTGAAAATAAATGAACCCTTACAAACCACCAATTTCACACTCTCAAGTGTCTAAAGAGCTAAAATTCAAGTCCAAATTACCTCAGCAAGAAGCTCTCTAGGTTTGGTTTAGAGTGTTTGAGCAAAGGCTATGTAAGTTGCAAGAGAAAGGGAGAATTGTAGAGAGAGAATTTGCTTTTCCAAAATTATTTTCTCACTCCAAAAATTTTCCAACCTTACAACAATGAGGAAAGGTCATCTATATATAGAAACATATATGTCTACTTCGGAAATATCCATACAGAAACAGCTAGAGCAGTGTGGGAACAGATGGCAACAAATATCTGCAAAAATATACTTTTTTGCACTAGTGGCGGCAAAACACTCAAAATGGCAAATTTTGCACAAGTGGCTAGCCACAAAAATCTGCTTTTAGATCCGATTTCAAATGGGTATATCTCCCTCATTCGGACTCGATTTTAGGTCATTCTTGAGTCTAAATTGAAGCCCCGGAAGTCTACTTTTCAATGGTGGCAACCTCACATCTAAATTATAAGTGTGCAAAGAGATATGCTTATTTTAGTGAAGGCTACTTAGTTTCGTTCCTAATAACAATAAACCCATCAAATAAGACATTCATTAACATATGAAATAACCACATTCTTCTATTCATCAGTGTTTCATTACAAAAGTATTACATGTTAACAACAAAAGAAAAATGCCCTACGGGCTTACAGCTTTCCAAGTTAACACTTGGTTACATCAAAAGAGTACTAACTCATACACGTTAAGCCCTTGGCTTGAAATTACATGTAATACATCAAAAAGATATTGACAAACGTATGTCCGCCTCTAGCCTCCCAAGCTATGTCCTTGGAGGTGGCATGCTACCTGTACCTGAAAATGATATTCCCATATAGGGTGAGCCACAGCCCAGTAGAGATACACTAAACCAACCATGAACAATGACTAAAATATTAGCAATTGATAGATGGCCAACACTGATACATGACATAAATCACATATTTATGTCATACGACTTATGAGTCCAAGTTACCTTTTATTTTCCCTTTTTCAACGGATAGGCATATAAGCACTACCCACATTCTCAACAGATATGTATAACAACAATATCCACAGACAAGCACATAAGCTATATCCACATTCTACAACAGATATGTATAACAACAATATCCACAGATAAGCATATAAGCTATATCCGACACTCACAAAGATAAGCATATAAGCTCTATCTTCACTTCTCTAGACAAGCATATGAGCTGTATCTACGGAGTTCATCCCTATCTTCTCCCAACATATCCGGTTTAGAGGTACATCCCCTATCTTCCCCCAAACCGCGGAGTACATCCCCCATCTCCTCTCTCACACATAGCGTATACAACACATTGGTTCTATATACAACACTCAATACATGTAGTTAATGTATTCTATTCAACTGTCAAGTTCCATGACACATTCCATTGATTAGTTTCCGTTTGCCTAATCATCATGCATTGTCTACAACAATCACGACTATCCTCCACCGATAGCCCAAAGCAGTTATTCTAAACAGAAAATAAATGCACAATGGATATTCAATCAACATTTCATTTCCTCATTCTTCTAATTAATTATCCCAATTAATTAAACAATGTAATTAGGTCAATTCCCATATATTAACATTTCAACCCTTAGGGCCCACTTTCATCAATGATTTAACATTCATTCCATTTCTCTATGCCAAACATGCATCTGGGTTTATTATGAATAAACCCCAACTTTTGTAAAATTGCACAAAAGTCCCAAACTTTCAAAATTACCAAACCAACCCCAACATCTCAAAATACCAAAAATTTAAAGACAAAATCCATAGAGAGGAGTAGGATATCCCTACCTCAAATCCGGAGCCCCAAAGGAGAAGACGACAAAACCCAACGTGCTCAAAAACCCGAGATTTCAGATAAAAAGTAGCCCCGACGATCAACAACTTTTTTGTAAAGGCCAAAGGTGAGTAAATCACTCCTACTAGATCAAAACCTAGAGAGAAGGTAGAGTTCTAGAGTGAGAGGCTCAACAATGGTGTTTTTGGAAAAGTAGGAGAGAGAAGAGAAAGTAAAAAGTGATTTGAAAAGTCACAAATTTCGGGACTTAAACCCAGTCTCCCGCTCGAGCGTAAAACACCCCGCTCGAGCGTCACTCACAGACTCCCGCTCGAGCGTCCAAACTTCCGCTCGAGCGCCGGATGCACTCTCCCAGCATTTATACAGAACCAGGCCTCCGCTCGAGCTTCCAACTCTACGCTCGAGCGTTACTCAGACAACCCCGCTCGAGCGGCCAATCCCACGCTCGAGCGTACAACGCTGCACAGGAAAAAATACTGAATTGGTGTAATCTCCGCTCGAGCGCCAAAACCCCCGCTCGAGCGTACAGGCCAAAATCTGGGCAACTAGTTTTGATTTCTAAACTCAACCAACCTGTAACAAACCTGCCCAACACATCCTATAACTCAAAATACCAAGTAAAAAGGATGTAAACAAAATAATGACAACTACCAACATCCACGGACACATGTCCGGATCACGGTATAACAAGGGTAAACCCGGGATCGCTATATTAATTAAATTATATTAGTGAATAACATTTTTCTAACAATCTAAAGTGGTTATGTTCTAAAAGGAAATTTTGTTTAAGAATTTTCAATTTAAAAAAAAAATATATGAGTATGGTGAAAGAACTAGCTGAATTTCCACTGCAATTAGGGGTTTAAGGATAAGAAGTTTAAAATTGCTATTGTTATGAATATGTATGACTTGAGCTTAGAAAAGTTGATTCATTATCTATGTTTACCTCTCTTCCTCTCCGGTATATGATGAGATGTTAATGGGTTTACTCTTGTCAAAAACAATATCTGTTAAAAGTACTAGTTTTATAAAATGTGTTGAGCCTATTTTAAAGATTAAAATAAAACTCATTATTTGTCAAATTAAAATTCATATTCTTAATTTGTGCCTTGAAGTTTTTTGTACATGGTATTCTTTAGATTAATGGCTTACATGTGGCTCAATACTGTTTTCTTTTGTCCACTTGTATTTATTTATTTATTTTTAAAAAAAAAACACCGTAATCTTTAGTTTGAATTTTTTTTCCCTATTATCTAACTATATTAAAAACATTATCTAAAGAAAACAGAGTGAATTGCATAATATAATTATTATCCTATAACATTTCTAATTTGTTGCTAAGTGGTTCATGGAATTGTTGCATATGTAATTTACCATTACTTTGTGTAATTGATAGCATGTGGATGTTGAAGATTAGTATTTGGATCTTTAATGTTATTTATAAAGATTTATGAAAATAAATTTGCCAAATTAAGTGGTTTTGAATTTTATTGACTAAACTATTGGAATTTGATAATTTTAGTGCTTGCAAATTAATTTGTGTTCTAAATTTCGTTGTGTAACAGTTAAAATTAAAGTGTGTCAAGATGATAGAATTTATGGAAAAAAGTATTACTATTAAATTTTTTAATAATCTACTTTTTTATGATAATGTTTATGTAGATCCATTATATCTTGTATATTTTAAAGGTCTTAAATTTTGTAAACTTTTATGGCTTGATAGACATCTAATTATGAATACTTAAAGTTAGTTATGAGCATTGTTGTGGGAAATAAGGAAAAACATTAAAAATTCAATTATTAAAATAATTAAACCATTCTGCTTAAAAATAAAAATAATAAATAGTCATGTCCTAAAACAGAACATATTTTATGTTAAAAGGAAAATAGCTTTTACCTTAATATTAGTTTATGTTCTATTACTAGTTAATATTTGTTATGTTTTGAATTTTGGTATTTAGTATGATATTTATCTCTTGTCATGAAAGTTTACAATGCCTATAACATGTCATTTATTTCCTAAAACAGAACATATTTTATGTTAAAAGGAAAATAGCTTTTACCTTAATATTAGTTTTTGGTATTTAGTATGACATTTATCTCTTGTCATGAAAGTTTACAATGCCTATAACTATTGCATTAATTGGTCATGATATATATTATTTGAATATTGATGGTTATTTTAAAAGTTTGAAAAATGCGGGATAAATTTAATTATGTTATTTGAGCAAGTTACATAATTATAATTGCTGTCAGAGTTCTTTTTCCCTTTAAATTATTAACTTTTTTAATTTTTTTAATTTTTTTTAAAAAAAGGATTGGAATGTGGTGAACGAAATTATTTGTATGTTTACAAATTCTTATTTTGAGATTGGTTTATTCTAAGCACTAGTATAATGTTAATCTTGCATTATTATTTAGTATAATTTTATTGATTGATTTTGAAAAGGAAAAAGAGTTGTTGTTATATAAATTAATAATTTTATTTTAAAAAGAGGATTGCAATGTGGGGGAAAAAAATTATTTTGAACAGTTAGTTTGGAGCTTGATCAATGTTTGTATTTTTCACTTTGAAATCATTCTTATTAGTTGTGGTAAACTGAATTCATGAGTTACAAATATTTTAGTGTTTTTATATTTCATAAAATTACATGATTTTGATATATATCATTTGAATATTGATGGTTATGGGAGTTTTAAAAGTTTGAAAAATGCGGGATAAATTTAATTATGTTATTTGAGCAAGTTACATAATTATAATTGCTGTCAGAGTTCTTTTTCCCTTTAAATTATTAACTTTTTTAATTTTTTTAATTTTTTTTAAAAAAAGGATTGGAATGTGGTGAACGAAATTATTTGTATGTTTACAAATTCTTATTTTGAGATTGGTTTATTCTAAGCACTAGTATAATGTTAATCTTGCATTATTATTTAGTATAATTTTATTGATTGATTTTGAAAAGGAAAAAGAGTTGTTGTTATATAAATTAATAATTTTATTTTAAAAAGAGGATTGCAATGTGGGGGAAAAAAATTATTTTGAACAGTTAGTTTGGAGCTTGATCAATGTTTGTATTTTTCACTTTGAAATCATTCTTATTAGTTGTGGTAAACTGAATTCATGAGTTACAAATATTTTAGTGTTTTTATATTTCATAAAATTACATGATTTAATATAATGTGCGATTGTGTATTCGTGGGTTTTAATTCATTATAACAGTTAGCCGTTTAATATGCCTATCGCTTGAATTAATTGTCTCAGCCCTTATTGGTGGAAAATATTTTGGGTTGAAATGTAGTGGTAAAAATTATTTTGTTCAATATCCATATGAAACAATTTCTTTTAATTATGTCTTATTGAAGTACGTGCAACTTTCATAATGTCAAGAAGCTAATTCTGTGTATGGGAAATGGTTTTGAATTGTTACACCATTAATCTTGGTTTTATAATTTTTAGTTAGAGTTTATTTAAAATAAAAGTGAGCCCACTTTTGCATGCCCATAAAGGGATTTTCATGATGTGTTTGCAAGAATCTTATATATTAGATTGGATGTTCTTGATCAATATTTTTTTAGATTTTTATTTTATTTATTTGTATTTTATGACTTGTCTATGGTTGATTGATGAATTGTTGTTAAATAATTAAATGATGAATTATAAATGTTCCATAACTTTTGGTCACTGAGTGTAGGCTTGCATCTCATTCGTTGTTCACAAATTATTAGTTACAGAAAATGTTCAATATGTATATTTCATGCTTACGGTCTAGCCTTGTAGTAAAAATTGTTAAAGTTGAGATTTTGTTAAAATTCTTATAAGTCTTTGGGAAGATTGCTAATGTGCAGTTAAATCTTTATTTGTATAGTTGATTAGTGCTTACTTTGTGAAAGTTTAACCTTTTCAAATGTTTAAAAATAATTCAAACTAAATGTTGAAAATTGGTACGAAAAATGTGAAAATATGGGGGTTCTATGTAATTATTTTCACACTTTAGTTGTTCTTATTTTATGTCACCGTCTACAAATGTTAAAAGATAAATATATTTGAAAATCTGGATTAGTTTGAGGTTTTGGAAATTTTTTTGTTGAGGAAATGGTGTGAAGAATTTTAAAGGTAAGAAATATTCTGCAATTATTTTGCTTATATAATTGACGTTTTTTTTTATCAAAATTTATGTTCAAACTCAAAAGGAAAAGGAAAATGAGATGACTATATCCAAAAGGACCATAATACTCTTGCTGTGTGACACAAAAATTTGAAATGTGAAGTGTTTGTGAGATTACACTAATATCTGTGTTTTGAAGAATTCTTATATGTGTATTATGTAAAAACTAGGACCTATATTTGAATGTTTATTTTGGTTGAAACAAATTTGATAATTGTGAAAGTCTAATGTTTATTTAGTTTGCTATGTTTTGAAAATGAATTATTTATTATTATTTGAAGGTCCTTGACTTGAGGAGAAAGTTATCAAACTGGTTAAAGATTTTTATCACAATCAAATGGCATGAAGATTATATATATTGTCAATGTGTTGTATATGAGTATAATTGATATTTAAGAGGCTACACTAACATTGTTTATTGAAGTGTGTGTTTGAAAATTTTATAGCTATATAAAGATAAACAGAGGGATGTTGCAATGGAAAAGGCTTGGTAATTATATACTCCTTGAGATGGAAAAATACATTGTTGATCAACAAAGAAAAAAAGAATTTTTGCCTTTGGACTAGCGTTGAGGCTAGATCTGTTATTTGTCGAGGGGGATGAGTGTAAGCCGTTAGGAAGTCACCTAGGGAGGCAACCCATCTTTCGTGATTGGAGATCCCATGAAAGAAGTTCAATGAGCAAAAACAATTCATATAGCATGACTTGATTCTAGTATTCATTTTTTAGGAGATCCCATATTAAGGTTGATCTCCTGCTCATCCCTAAGATAGTAGTGTTGAATAAATGACTGGTTAAGAAGGGTTTTACCCTGAATGAATCCAAGGCAGACAATCTCCTACAAGGTGCATTCTGCCACTGTACCTTTGGAGGGCTCTACTAAGTGGAAGTTGTCGTAAGGCCGTGACTTGGAGACTTGGGCTAGTCTCTAGTAATCCCATGAGAATTAAGATCTACCACATGGCCTTGAAGAGCCCTAACCCGCGAACTGATGTCCAATATTAGTGCTATGTGTGACAAATTGAACTTTGGCTCAAAGGGTCTAGGTCAAGATATATTTCACTATGATCCTTCAGAGAAAAATTGTCAACACTAAAGTGTGGTTCAAGCCTAGAAGGCTCCCACACCTATTACACAGTATACAGTTGCCCTTATATATATATATATATATATTGTTTTGAATATAAAGTTTTAAAATTGTAGGGGTATTATATAAACTTTATGGTATTATTAAAAAATTTCTTTTATTTATATTAAAAGTGAGGGAAAGTTGGAATTTTAATAAAAATAAAATTAATTATTTCTATTTAATTTATTTGACTGTTATTAATTTTAATATTGATTTTAAACATTTCGGTTACAAAGTTATTATTAAGTTTTATTATTATAATTATGTAATGATTAAATGTTAATTTTAATTCTTATAAGATTTTCACTTATATATATTCTAATGTTTTCTAAAGATGAAGGGTACATAAGAGACACAAAGAATATATGTGAGTATAATATATATTGAGATTTTGTTAAAGAGTATAACTTGATATATCTTTTATATTTTTGGACAATTATGGTTTGCTACGAGCGCTTGGGTTGTATCTTGGAGTCGTTGCACTTCGGTTGTACCTTCACATGAGGAGGAACAACGATTTTAGTGTAGGGACTATATTCCTCTCAATCTCATAGGCCAACTCTTTCTTACTCTATACGAAGTTACTTATTTTCATGTTTTATTTATCGTAAATCTCTTAATCATTTTATTAATTAAATTATATTAGTGCATGAAATTTTTCTAACAATGAGCCCTACAAGTTCGGACAATCCTCTCGAGTCCAAATTGAACTGAAGAGAAGCCTTACCTTGAAATAAATATTGCAGAAAACCATGACACAACTCAATTGTAGGGAAGAATGAAATTTAAAAATAAAATAAAAAGAAACCAGAAGATCATTCCTACTCTGGTTAACTCAAAACTCAAAAATCAAAAAATGGAAGAAATAAAATCAATACAAATGATATCTAAAACTGACAGTGGAAATATTAACGTATTGTTTGGTTTCTATAATCATATTATTGCGAAGAAATTGTTTGTTAATTTTATGTGTATCAATGTGTTAGTACATATCAGAAATCAAATATAACAGCATGATCAAAAAAATACTCACACAAATCGTGAACAGTAAAAATTAATATTATGGAAATTCAAAATCTGACAGATGGTGATCGAGTTTTATGTTTGATATAATATGCTTAAGACGGAATTTCTCTCTCACTGCAATCCTCACGAATTTGAATAGACATCCATCACCCATGATACAACAATCGAGAATCTCGTAGAAGCAACATTTCAAATTGCAAGTTTGGCAAACCAATGTAGTACGGTACTCTCTTTGAGAGAACAACTTAGTGCAAAAAAGAGAAGCCGAGATGATTTCGATGCCAAATAAATGAAATGAAAGGTTGTATTTATAGACGAATCCATGGTTCTTCGAATGGCCATTGTGATTGTTTGGATGAAAGAGACACTTCTTCCATGGAAAACCTACAATAGAACAGTATCAAACATGATTGTTCTCAAAACAACGTGTTCATATCTGGATTGCATCCAATTTGGTTTTGACCCAAGTAAACAAAACAATAACAATAACAAATTTATTTTAAAAAAATATATATTTTTAATTTAAATAAATTTTGTCTTGCAATCATGTTCAAATAATGTTTTTTAGAATCAATTTCAGATTCACCTATTAATTATTTTGTGCAAGCTAATACAATTAATTAAGGAACAATCATTGTCAAACACAAGAGTATCAACTCAATGTAGTGGGTAGCAACCCACGAGAAGTATATGGTTTAGAAGCTCTCGTCTAACTTTACTGTAACTAATGACCTTTCCCACTACTATGTGCAGATCACCAAAGATGATTCCTCATCATTTTCTACCCAGACAGTAGAATGTATACTGTATGCCCGAGTCTAGATTATGATTCCTTTTCATTTTCTACCCAGACAGTAGAATGTATACTGTATGCCTGAGTCTAGATTATGATTCTTCCTCATTTTCTACCCATACAGTGGAAAGTATACTATATGCCTGAGTCTCAATTAGTTTTACCCAATGATTGTGCCTCATTTGACATAGAAACAACCATCATGTCAAGTATGGGTTCGAACAAAATTTATCCAAGTATCTCACTTACGAGATGGTGACTCATAATTCCCATTTTGTTCACACATTTTAATTGATATAGAATAATTAGGCCTACCATTTTATGCGAAGTCATTACATATTTTGAGTATGAAATCCACATATTTGGGTCACTCATATTTTGTATATTGTTCACACGCTAAAAAAATAAGTGAACAAAGTTATTTTCATAACTTAGGAAGGATTACAACCGGTAAGTGACATGATTCGCAAAATCACCTGATTAGAATGATGGGCCACCAAGACATTGGCTGTGGAATGTGATGATATGCCACAAGGCATGTAAACACAAGCAAATTCTACCCACTGGTTTGCACCATTCCAACATATTCACTAGATCCCTCTCATGAGCCTCCAAGTGCTCCAAACACTAAAAACCTATTCATGAGGACATATTGATGGATCAAATGCTAAACTTGGGCCTTCAAGGCGAAGCAAGATGATGGGGATCAAGAACTGTAGTAAACTGCTTGGTGGTAAGAGTGTTCACAAATCGATTTTTGACGGTTAAATTTGCCATTTAAACCCGTCTGCATATTTACAGTTTGGAAAAAATTAAAACCGCAACCACCCGCAGTACATATTGCAATTTATGCGTATAAGATTTGCGAATATGCATGCAGTTTGCAGATTGAATTTTTCGTTCAAAATTTTATTTTTGAGTTTCTTTTCCACATTTTAAAAATATTCTTTTTGGGCCTTTACCCTTTATTTTTAAAAAATTATTTTGGACCGTAAAATCACATAATTTTTATCATAAAATCATTATTTTCCAAATGGTTTATCTCAAATAAATTACAGTCTATCTATAGAATTTACTTCCTGAAGAAATTAGACCACAAGTACATGCCAGTGTAAGTTAATTGACTCATTCATTTTGCAAAAAAAGGTATAAACTAAATATATACAAATGCAATCAGATGAGTGTGGGTGACAGCGGGTAAAACTCACGACCCGTCCGCAACCCACAAAACCAACAAATCTTAACTCACATCCTACCCTAACAATTAAGTGAAATCGCCAATTAGGTGCAGGCGTTTCAAGTTGGGCAATTTCACAGGTAAGATAATCCTATGCCCAGTCCCACTTTGTGGTGGTATTGACTATTGAAGACAAGATAGCACTATGCACATAACAGTTACACTACCAACAACTCAGCCTAGGGTATGATTCTCAATCAATGCACTATATCAACAAAATACACAGGAGGAATTCAGTGATTTTGTTAATGTCATTCAAGCAGAAACCCCACTTTAAATTCATGTGAAAACAAAACACCAAACAAGTCATAGGCACAATAAACAGACATCAATCAGTTTGACACCAGCCTTCCATCACATGAAAACATATTCTGTAGACACCTCGCACACTTTCCAATTCAACAACATGCATATCGGGCATCTCCAACGTCTAGGATGCTTTCAGCTTGCGTTGTTTTACATGTTTAAAGTAAAATACAACTTAGACATGCAATCAGCTTTAGTTGTTATGTCATACATTTCAATAATAGAACAAATCATACGATGACATTGTTCTATAAATATTAGTTTAGATATCAGTTTAGAATATTAGTCTAGACATATACTAAATCAAGTAACATAATTGTCAATATCCACATGTACAAAGATTCTAAAATTAGATTCATTTTGTTCACAGTAACACACTTCCAACGGCACACTGGGACTCCATGTGCATATTACCTTCGTGAAATCTTCACCACACCTATGAGTAACCAAAATATACGATCAGTACTCAAATAGAAGCATCTAAAGCAACCACTTGTTCACCAATGTTGATTAAAGAAAACACTTTTATGGCTGTTCAGTTTTCTATGTGATCAAAACAAATATGCGAGTACTTGCAATCTCAACTCTTATGTTGTGTTTGGATCATGGATTTGCGTAAGAATTTGGAAAGGGGAACAAAATTGTGAGGGAAATGTGAATAAAATAAAAGCTAAATTTTTTATCCATTTCCCTCGCATTTTCTTTTCTTTCCAAATCCCAACCTAAATCGATGATCCAAACACAGTATTAGTGTTCAGTTATTGCTTCAACCTACTCTAAAGTTGCAAGTTATTAGTCAAGATTTTATTCAACATATGGTACAACATAGTGCAGTCGTTTGTTTAGACTATGGCCCTATAGGTAACCCATTATATAATTCAGACAATTTTCACATTTAGCATACAAATTGGTGTTGTCTCTCTCAGAATTTAATCATATGAAGCTGTATCAACTTTTACTCACCCATCTCAACATTTTCAGCTCTGAAACCATGTCAGAGGATGGGTGGCCAAGATAAATCTAGAATATTTTGCATCCAAGAAGGATGAGGAAAATAAGGTTACTCCACCGTCATGTGTCTAGGTAGATGGATGGAATGATTGCCTGGTGGGTTACTTTATTAATAGGAAGTTATGCTTTTGTTATTAACTCTATTGCCAAAAACTATGGGGGAAGAGTGGACTGATTCATGTTATGTCTACTGAAAAGGGTTTCTTCTTCTTTCGATTCAGTTTTGGAAGGGAAGCCATAGCATTTTGGAGGGAAGGGAAGCTAATGGTCCTAAAGTGGGACTACTGACTTAACTTGTGGAAGGAAAGTCTAGTAAAATTTCCTCGCTGGGCTAAATTCTTCAACGTCCCCTTCTAATATTGGAATGAGCAAGGGTTAAGCCACATTGCAAGCGTTATGCAAATTCCAGCTGAATAACAAAAGATAATTACTTTTGCCAAAATCTGTGTTGAGATTGAAGTGGGTAGCGAACTGGTGGAAAAGTTTCACCTGGACAACAGGAATGAGAATTTTGAAGGGGTCAAAGTGTACCAATGGGTGCTCAACCAGTCTTTGGTTTATGCTGTACTCAGGAATGACTGGGGAAAGAAACCAAGAGTAGAATGGAGGAACGTACAGAAGCCACAGGGGAAGCCACAGCCAATGATGATCATAATGCCCACAATGTGGGCAAAGATGACCTAATTCCAAGAATAAAGAGCAACCATTGGAGCAACGTCAAAACTCATCCTAGGATGTGGCCAATTCGTTAAATGAGGAACATTATCATGAGGTAGGTTTTGATCAAGACCAAGCTATCTATACCATACATGTGATACCAGGCGATTCAAACAACTGTGAAGTCTAGCAAATACTTTTGACAACCTGGAGATGTAGGAAGCTAATAACAAGACCCCAGGCCCATCTGTTCCAAATAAAAAGAAGTGGGGAAGGCTTTATCTTCAACTTATAACAATAAGAGTAAGAATGGGAAGGAAAGCTGACAGTAGCATAACATTAGTGGATACATACACCACAAATAAACTTGAATTCCTGGTTGGTATAAATGGAACACCAACTAGAGATATTTATTAGTGAGTAATACAAACAAATGATTTTTAAGAACCAAGTAAACATTATGTTATTAAAACAAGTTACACTTGAGAAATTGTGTAAATGTTCTGCGTTGAAGTTATAGTATACAATAGTTCTTCACCACAATATATATAGACACATACATACATACAAACATGCAAGAAAGAACGAAAATGAAAATTAACATACTCACAATGAACTCTTTCTAATTGCGCTTAAAGCCACTCAGATTTAAAGTTTTATCTTCTGATTACATAATGACTCAGCTTATTTATTTTTGTTTTTAATACTTTCTTCCTTTGGTTTCCTAATATCAGCTCAGGATATTGTTCAACATGCAGTGGTCATCTACTTTTCTTCTTTCTATATGGGACGCACAATCAAGAGCAATAAAACTTCAAATACTAATCTTTCAACACTAGTAGAAATATAAAACATCCCTATTTGCTTGATCAACTATGGATAGATAAAATAAAAATAATTGTCCCGTGAGGCTGGGACACATAAAATTTGTTCACTTAACATCTCAAAAAAACTGTTGATGTAATCATTTACAATTTTGCGATTCGGATGCATATCCAAGGAGGTATAGAATTAATGATAATCTGTGTATCATGCCAAAAATGAAATTAAAAGAAAAATATTAGAAGCTTCAACTAAACTCAGCATACCGACGAAAAGAAGGAAGACAAAAAACAATTTGAAGTTGCATTGTGTAATTAAAATGCATACATGTTAAGAATCTGAAGCATAAGATCAAAAAGGCAATGCAGGGCATTGCATTAACATGAAACAATGATCCAGTTGAAACCATTTATCCCCAAAAAAAAAAATGATCCATTTGAAACCATAAATAATATGATGTGCCGAAGAAAAAAGACAAAAAAGTATCATTAGTGCTAGAAAACTATAAATTAATTGTCAACAAAAAATCAACATGCTCATTGTAGCACATGAATTAACCATTCACACACTTAGCTCATTCTCTCTCAAAGATGGGAAAGCTCCTGGCCTCAATGGCTATAATTCCATGTTCTTCAAGAAAGCTTTGCCTATCATTTATAAGGATGTGATTTCTTCTATTACATCTTTCTTTTCTTTTTCTCAGTTCTGGTGCTATCTTCAAAGACACGAACTCCACTCTCATCACTTGGTTCCTAAGGTCCCCAATCATACCCTCTATAAGTGTATCTTCCCTAATAGATTGGCGTCCCTCCTCCTCCCTTCTGTTATTGATCTAGCCCAATCAGACATTGTTTCTGGAAAAAGAATTGCAGCCAATATTTGAACTCGATTCATATTCTACACACAAATTTCTGTCACAGAATGTATTGATATTGAATCGATCAATTACCAGACAAGTCCATTAGCACCACAACCACTAGGCATAATCAGTGGCCAGCACTTTGCCATGAACTGGAAGAGATTACCTGAATATGCTGTACGCAATCATTCAATAAAATGGCCACAGTGAGTCGAAACAGCCGAAAAATCCAGTAATGTACCGCTGTTTGTGTTAGCGTTAGCCATTGTCTTTCTCTTCCAAAGCTGAAGAAGTGAAGCTTCTACAAACTCTCACTAAGTTCTCTATGCTGTGAATATTTTAGATTGTATATATACATGAACTACCTTTCTATGGTAAAGTGGCTCTCCGCATATCTCAAGAAAAGGTATGTTTTGAATTTAATAATGGAGGCAAATTCACAAAATTTTCTAAAAAAATGGTAATAACATCAATTTGGACCTGGACAACGGAAAGGGGTAAAAGCTAGGAAGCACAGATACAGATACGGGATACAGATACGATATGATACGGATACGACGATACGACAAAATTTGAAAAAGTAAGATACGGATACGGCGGGGATACGTTCATAAAAAATATTATTTTTACAATTTTTAGTAATGTAGCATCCATAAAAATAAAACTTCAACAATTTTTAGCAATGTAGCATCATCCATAACAACCATAATGCATCACCCATAACAAAAAATTCATCAATTCAATTAAATTTTAGCAATTTCAACAATATAGCATCACCCATAACAACCATAATGCAATTCAAATTAAGGGGGAAAAAATTTACAAAGTTCATTTATTTATGAATAAGTTTATTTATTTATTTATCCAGACCAGACAGAGTTTATAATTTTATAAGTTTACAAATTTCATTAATAAGTTTATTTATTTATTTATTAATAAGTTTTTTTTACCTTATTTGATTTATTTTGTTTTATCACACAGGTAATATACCGAATAATGTAAAAAATAAAACCCATAACAACCATAATGCATCACCCATAACAACCATAATGCAATTCAAATTAAGAGGGGAAAAAATTTACCCTTTCAACAATAAAAAAAAAAAATTCAAAGGGGTTAGTACAGTGAGAGGGACAGAGATTGAGCGAGAGGGAGAGAGAGAGAGCGAGTGAGATTGAGCGAGAGGGATAGAGAGATCGAGGGAGGAGGGGCTGGGGGCGAGAGAGAGAGAGAGAGAGTGAGATCGAGAGAGAGACAGAGAGGGAGTGAAAGGGAGAGAGAGAGGGACGAACCTGATCGACGAGCGTCGAGCTGCTGTTCGCGAACCTGATCGACGAACCTGAGCGAGAGACGACGACGAACTCCTCCTCCTTCGCAGCTGGCTGCTGTTCGACCTAGGTAAGTTTGGATGATTAATTTTTTTTTGGTTTTATTTTACCTTATTTTGATATTTATACTTTGACCCCATTTTAGGTTTTTGAAATTATTTTTTTGCCCCGCCATATCCCGAAAGTATCCCGACCGTATCCTCGCGTATCCCAAACGTATCTGAAATTCAAAAATTAGAAAAAAAAATAGGATACTTTTTTCCCGTATCTGATACGTATCCCGCCGTATCGGGCCTGTATTCGTATCCGATACGTATCCGACACGCGTACGGGGGCCATTTCGAAGTATCCGTGCTTCATAGGATAAAAGTGCACCAATGGGTGCCCAAAGCCAATGATGATCCTAATGCCCAAAATGTGGGCAAAGATGACCTAATTACCAGAATAAAGAGCAACCGTCGGAGCAAGGACAAAAATTACCCAGGATATGGGCAATTCGTTAAGTGGGGAACATTATCATGAGGTAGGCTTTGATCAAGACCAACCTACCTGTACCATACAGGTGATACCATCCTTTATGGGGGGGCAACTCAAACAGTTGTGGAGTTCATCAAATACTTTTGACAACCTGGAGATAGAGGCAGCCAATAACAGGACCCCAAGCCCATCTAATCCAGATAAAAAAATAAAAAGTGGGGAAGGCTTAAAATGAAAGGGGGCTTCCTTAATTTCCCTATGCATTAGAAGGAAATCAGGGATCATATTATTCAAGGGAATAAAATGTCTCTTTATTTCGGGCTCTTGGGAAATAAAGTCAGGAGTGTTACTAAGGATATGGTCTTTGAATCTAAGAATGGAAGCTGGGGAATGTTGTCCAATTACAATGATCCACTTTGTAAAGTATATGGATCCTATGGAATCAAGATATGCTGAATGTTATGTGCATTAGTACAAATGACCAGGCTATTCATTGTCATATTAGTGCCAAAAAAAAATGGACTGCTAAGTTTCTGCCATGTATGGTGATAACACTCCCCAAAACAGACTGGACATTGAAGCTATGGCTGGTCTGTGGGGCTCTGTTAAATGGACCAGGTACATGCACGACTGCAATGACTGACAAATGGTCAGGTGCTTCGAGAGATTGATAAACCTCTCATCAATGAGGCTTGGACCATGAAATAAGGCAGAATTCCTAACTGCAGGAATATCTGACCATAGCCCTATCTTGGTTAAAGTGCTGTCTGCCCCTATTAAGCAAAAGAAACCCTTCAAATTTTTTTATTGTTGGGCTGACCACCTTGAATTCTTGAATCTTGTTGCCAGGGTTTGGAGAAATCATGTTCAGGGCACTCCCATGTTCTGTCTATGCCAGAAGTTGAAAATGCAAAGTTGAGTTGAAGAAGCTGTGCCAATCTAACTATAGTGACATCACAGAAAAGGTGGACTGGAGGAAGTAAGATCTCAATTGGAAGCAGTCAAGAAAAGTCTTGATAGTAACCCTGAAGCCTTGGGTGTCTATTACTGATGCCAAGGAAATGCTAAAATCATTACTTATTTTCAGAACTTGGTAGGCCATAAGGAAGGTGGTACTATGGTATGCATAGAAGACATGGACTTGTACTATAGTGATCAATTAAATGATGCTCAGAAACGAAACAAGGACGTTACTGTTGAAGGGATTAGAGAAACCTTGTTCTCTCAAAGATGGGAAAGCTCCTGGCCCCGATGACCATAAAATGTCATGTTCTTCAAGAAAGCTTGGCCTGTCAATTTAAGGATGTGCTTTCCTCTATTACATCTTTCTTTTCTTTTTCTTAATTCTGGTGCTATCTTGAAAGAAATGAGCTCTACTCTCACCGCTTGGTTCCTGAGGTTACTTACTCTATGAAGCATGGATACTTCGACGAACATGTCGTACTGGTAATGGGTACTGATACTTTGCATGGTACTTCTGCATACGCACAAGATACATAAAACACGCATGCAAATTTTTTTCTTCTTAATTTTTGGCTTACCCTAGACACCAAGGATATTCCCAAGCCATAAGCTGGAATAGTATTTTCTTCTACACAAAGGTAAAGTTAGGGGGTGTTTGGTGGGGCTTTTTTGGGCTAACTTATGGCTTTTGGCTTTTAAAAAGTTATTTTGGACTGTTTGGTTAAACTTATTTCAAACAACTTCTGATTCTAACAACTTATTATAAGTCAAAAAAGCTGATTCTGAGAAGCTGCTCACCCCTTGCTTCTGATTATCAGCTTCTGCTGTGGACATGTTAATTCACGGTTATACTCTTAGATTTTTTTTATTTTTTTTATTTTTTTAAAAATAGAAAAAGACACAAATAGACTATAAAATATTATTATTATTTTTTATGAGAAATGTAGACAAATAGTGAATAATAAAAAATAAAAGTTAATTAAAAAAGCTACTTCACAGCTTATTTAACAAACACTACTCAGCAACTTAAATCTATAATCCAATAGTTATACCAAACAGATTAACAGCTTCTGATTAAAGTTATAATCTATAATTTGTTAAGCTATAAGTTATAATCTGTTTTAACAGTTACACCAAGCAGGACCTTAGTCTCATTGGACTTACTTTTTTATGCTTAGCATGATTTTAAAATTAAGCATTAGCATATAAATTATTTAATAAATATAATAACACTTAGTTTTGGTTTATACTTCACTTTTGGCATTAAAGATGAATTGCAGGTTGGATCTTAACAAACTACACCATTTAACTAATTGGCAGTGATCTAGACCCCCACATGGGGGTGACCCTCAGCACCCTCACATACACGTGGGGGGCAGTGAGAGGAGGACCAGAAATAAATAAATAAATAAATAAATAAATAAATAATAATAATAATAATAATAATAATAATAGACCAATCATCATTCAGTGGGGGTGGTGGGGGTCACCCCCACTGGGGGTCTCACTCTTTTCCCTAACATTTGCATTACTTCGAATTAAAAATAACTATTTTTTTTTACGAACATACACAGACGTACCCATACCTTACTTTTTTTAAATTTTATCATATCAACATACTCATATTATACATATACCCGTACACATGCTTCATAGTCCCTAATCCTACCCTCTGGAAGTGTATCTTCAAGATCTTCGCTAACAGATTGAAGTCCCATCTCCCTTTAGTTATTGATCCAGCCCAGTCAGCCTTTGTTTTTGGAATTAGAATTGTGGACAATATTCGAGCTCAATTCATATTCTACACACATATTTTCCGCCACAGAAATGTAATGAATTGATCAATTACCACATAGTTCCATTAGCACCACAACCAATTGGCATAATCGGTGAACCCCAAGTGGTTGGCCTGGTGGCAAGGCCTTGAGTCTTTGAGGTGTAGTCCCTTCAAGGTTCAGGGGTCGAAACCCTTTCGGTGCTAACCGAATATGTTGTATGCAATCATTCAATGAAATGGCAACAGTGAGTCAAAAAAGCTGAATCCGGCAATGTACTACCGTTTGTGTTAGCGTTATGCGTTACCATTGTCTCTCTCTTCAAAAGCTAAAGAAGTGAAGCTTCTAAAAACTCTCACTCTAATATATGTTCTCTATGTTGTGAATATTTTTGTATGTATATAAAGAAACTACCTTTCTATGGTAAGGTGGCTCTCTGCATACTCGAAAAAGAAGAGGAAGTTTTAAATTTAATAGAGGCAAATTCACAAAATTTTCCAAAAAATAGCAATAACATCAATTGAGGCCAAGGCTATGAATCTTGTAGACTGTAGTACTGTTTTTACTATTGGTACCATGCATGTCGCTGCCATTATGTTTTCTTGATTACCATTTTTGGACTTTTCTCTATAACTTTTGAAATATATTATGTAAAAACCGTATTTATTTATTTATAAATGTGGCATTTTTTTCAATGTAATTTGTATGCTGAAGAACATGTAACATTTTTACCATCTAATCATTCTTATTCTAATCATTATTTTAGAAATTCTCATAATTTTTTTTAATCTTTTGTATTGTTGAGCATGCGTACGCCTGCAAGAGATGATCATGCAACAAAATTAAACCTTTTGTTTAACACATTTTAATTGGTACAACACACTTAAATAAAACAAGTCTTGATACTTCCCACTAGTTTTCCTGGTCCTAATGTTCTTCCTCAGATGTTAAAGCAGCTTCAAACCTAAATGACATTCATTCTCTATCTATCTACATGTGTCTAAAGTATATTGAGAAGACAAACATAAAAAAACCAATTTAAGCTTTGACGACGATGGTGGGGCATGTTACAGCTTGACCTTACAATACAAATTCACAGTCGTTGGTGATTGATAGCTACTGGCATCACCAACACTTCTCAATTCTTAGGGCTTCTTTGTAAGAACTATGAATATAACATGTATGCACCAGAAGGAACTGGTACAAAATGGCACAGCTGGATGGACTATGCTAAAAATTGCCAAGATAGCTAAAAACAATCCAATAACTTAACCGGCACTGGATCGAAGGTCTTCTATACCGTTTTTTCTAGTGTAACAATACATTTCGAACAGTATAGGTTGGCACAATACAGGATTCACAACCTTGGTTAAGGGTGATAAATCGCTAACTATAAGGGGGAGTTTTAATAATTGCTTCATAGTTTAAACTTTTAAGTAGTTGTGTGATAAAAATGGAATTGTTTAACATATTGATTTTTTTGGATAATTTGGGGAAAACAAAATTCTACACAACTTCAAATTGATGGGAACACCAAATATTGTTCTCCCTTCAAATATTAGTATAAATAAATTAATAATGCTTCTGATACAAAAGTAAAGCCATTGTGTTTATCAATAAAATTCAAAAAAAAAAAAAAATAACACCATATTTAAAATTAACATACCCTTTATGATCCTAAAGTCATATTATATCATCCTATAGTCAAATAATGCTTAGTCCAAACCTATACATATAGAGAACTAATTCTGGTGGCAAATAGATCATTTGATAATGTTGTCAATTTTCTATTTCCTATTAACATAAAATAGGAACCATTTTTTTCTTTGGTAAAAAACATAGAAAGGTGTACACATACTTTGAAAACAAATAAAAACAAAAGCAAAGACACATGCTTGATGAGTTATTGAGGGTGAAGGCCGCCAGTGGAGGGTGGCCAGAGGTGGTTGCAAAAGTGTTGTTGGAGATCACGCGGGGGTTGTCGAAAGAATGGCCAAATCCCTAGAAGTGGTGGCTAAGGAAGGGGGGGATGGCAGGGAGAGAGGCTAGGAAGCACGGATACGGATACATGATAAGGCAATATGGATATGGTGATACGCCAAAATCTAAAAAAGTAAGATACAGATACAGATACAGATACAGCTACAGCGGAAATATGTTCGTAAAAAAAAAAAATCATTTTTTTATAATTTTAATAATGTAATATGCATGAAACTAAAACCTAAAGCAAATTAATAAATAGAGGGATTCATATTAAGCTAAAAGTCTTCAAACAATCACAAAACATCCAAAACTAAAAACAAAAGCAAATGCAAATTAAACATCATCTTTACATGCCAACACTAAAAAAAGAACGAGAGCAGAGAGAAGAAATATGATAGAATAAGAGAGAATTGAGAGAGACAATAAGGATACATCAATTTGACAAATTCTATTACTTTAACTCTCACTATATTCCTCTTATCAAATAACTAAACAAAGCATTAGAAGTAATACGTGACTTCGAGTATTAGATACTTCAAAATAAAGTATCCAATACTCTCCAAAATTAATAAAAAAAAATTAATTAAGAAGTATCCGATATATATCCGCGAGTATCCAAGGAATATTGGTATTTGATAAGTATCCGATATGGATACGTCTCTCTTTTTGAAGTATCCATAGGACAGAGGAGAGAATGAAAACTCATTTTCAAGACAAATGAAAACACCCCTTTTTTCATTACAATTTTTGAAATTTTGAAATCAATTCAATTTTTTTGGAAACGAAAACAGTATACCAAATAAGCATACACTATGCAGCTAATTTACCAATAAGAATCAATACTTAGGTACTAAGCATACACTGTGCAGTTAATTTACCTTGACTAAGTGCTTATTTTCAGCCTACTAATTAGTACGTCAGTATGGCCGATCCCATCCCAAACACAAGCTTCAAATTCCATAGTACCACCATCAACAGCATCAGCATCCTTAACATCAAAGGTAATATAATACTTAAACCCAGCACATAAACCCCTGTTTGCCTTCACAACCTTCACAAACTCCAGATTCTTAAACTGCACACATATTTTCTGACATATATTATGAATAACAAAGGCTAATTCTCAAACCAAACAAACAAACAAAACGATGAAAAAAAAACTTTAATTGAATAAAGAAATACACCTCTTTGTCATTGTATTGCTTAAGCGCTAATTCCGCAAACGTTTTGAGATCGTCGGCAATCTCATCCAGGTTAAAAACCGGCGATGTTCCACCAAACCCAAACGAGCGTGGGAAGTACATGACATCAAAGGTATATGCATATGTATACATGTATTGTAAGCCCACAAATTCTATTACATTACAACAACAATAATATAAAACATATATATATATATATATATAGGATTTTGAAGAAAATACAGACAAATGAAAGAGGGAAGTATTAAGAGAAGCTAGATAAGATATACATACATCACTTTGGGTTAACTGTCTATCATACTCTTGGAATTCCTTATCAGTAAACTCATGCATTCCATCACTATCATCTTCCACATCTGAATCATCATCGTAGTTATAGAATACGATTTTAGATCTAGGGTCTTCTTTTTCTTCTTCTGCTGATGAACAAAGCGCTGATGGTGATGGTGGAGGTGGCGGGGAAGCGTAACCCTCGCACCTTTGCTTCTTCGCCGGTGAATCTCTAATCTCCCATTTGGAATCGTTCCTTTCGATGCACAGATCGGAATCCATACCTTCCCGCAGAGACAGACAATACAACAATGAAAACCTAGACAGCAGACAAAAGTAACTCAACCCAACCTAACCTAAGGTGATTATAGCGTATTAGGACTATTTTGCAGGTCGGTAAAATGCAGTTTTTTTTTTAATTATTATTATTATTATTAGACTAGGTTTGGCCTCCTTTAAAAAAGTCAAAAAGCTACTATCTTATTTAAGTCAACCCACTTCTTTTTTCTTTTTTTTTTCGCTACTAAACATTTAATGGAAAAAACTTTATTTTGAGTTTTTTTTATTATAATTAATTTCTTCACAACCTGTATTTATTTAAACAAAATAATACATATATCTATTTCTATTTTTGCAGGGGGAAAAAATGTTGTTTTTTTTTTTTTTTTTAATTATTATTATTATTATTAGGCTATGTTTGGCATCTTTTAAAAAAATCAAAAAACTACTATCTTATTTAAGTCACGTCATCTTATTTAAATCACTTTACTTCCCTATCACATCATTTCAAACTAAATTAATAAAAAGTCAAAAAGTACTATCATCTCAAACCCCTTATTATTATTATTATTATTATTATTATTATTGTAAAAGTGTGAAGAATCTACCGTATTTTCTACTTTTTTTTTAAATCTCAATTTTATTCTTTTAAATCTATTATATTTTCTCAAACACTCAAAAATGATATATCTATTTCCAAGAGTCCTATATAAATTTTTACTTTTTTTAAATCTCAATTTTACCCTCTTAAATCTATTATATTTTCTAAAAATCATGAAAAGTCCCATATAGACCAACTATCTTTTATTTTTAAAGTTGAACACTCAAAAATTATTATAAAAGTGTGAAGAACCTACCATATTTTCGACTTTTTTTAAATCTTAATTTTACTCTCTTAAATCTATTATATTTTCTAAAAGTCATAAAAAGTCCTGTATAAACCAACTATCATTTTATTTATGGAGTTGAACACTCAAAAATGATATATCTATTTCCAAGAGTCTTATATAAATTTCTACTTTTTTGAATCTCAATTTTACCCTCTTAAATCTATTATATTTTTTAAAAGTCATGAAAAGTCCTGTATAAACAAACTATTTTTTTTTTATTTTTGGAGTTGAATACTCAAAAATGATATATCTATTTCTTAGAGTCCTAAATAAATATAAACAAACAATCTCCCTTTTTATCAAAAAAAATAAAAAATAAAAAAATAAAAAATTATCTCCTTATTTTTTACATTGATGATGATTGAATAACAAAAAATAATTACTCTTTCTTATTTTTTATGTCTGTTTCTATACTAATATACATAATATTTATAATTCTCCATCAGATATACATAATATTTATAATTCTCCATCATGGATCAAATCACTGTGAATAATTTTGATTAAATTTTAAAGTTATATGCATTCATTTGAATTTAAACAGAGAAAAATGCTTGCATTTTTAAAATAGAGATTTGTGTTGTATCTCAAAAATTCACATGTTATCTTTATACATTTTGTTCTTATTTAAATTATATTTTATGAACTATAATATTTTACATTGTACTTTAATAACCAATGTATGATCTCAAAATTCTAATGTTTAAATTATATTTTGTGAACTATAATATTTTACCTGGTACTTTAATAGCCAAGGTATGATATCAAAATTATAAACAATTAACTACTTTTGTTGGTTTTATTTTTTAAATCTATTTTTTAATTTTTGATTTTTCATATTTTCTCAATTTTGATAATTAAATATATTGAAATTTCTTCATATTTTATATTTAAATTATAGAAAGTAAAATATTAGTAAAAAAAATTATTAATTTAAACATGTACTTTTTATTATTATTAAATATATTTTATGTTGTTATTATTTTTATTATTATTAGTATTCATAATTCTTTTTCCAAAAAGAATACACAACTAATTATTTTCTAAGTATATTTAAATTAAGTGAATCTAAATCTAAAAGTAAAATAAAAAAATAAAAAAATAAAATTAAGTAAATCTAAAATGAAAATAAAAGAATTATTAAAAATAAAAATAAAAAAATGTCAAAGACAAAAAATATGAAAATTCAAAAATTCAAAATAAAAGTTTGAAAAAAAAAATTAAACCAAACACTATAAACTTCTCTTTTTAAAATCTTTCTTTACTAATCTTTAATTTTACATAAATTATTCACAAATTCCTTTTGACTTTTACGTACATTTAATAATCTAATTAAAAAAATTGTGCATTTACACAAAAATGTAACACTAAACATCTACATTGTTTACGACCAACTATTTAATTATATTTTGCAAAACACATGCATCACGACAACAATTGTATTTTGTTTCCCCTCACAGAAAAAAAAAATCACATTATTGAGGAAAAATGAAATTTGAAATTCATAACAATATGATATCGCCTCAAACTCTTACTCATAAAAATATTTTTATTACAATGAGCTATAATGGCGAGCAAGAAGAAAAATAAGATAGTAAAACAAAAATTACTGAAGATCTATTGCAACATGCTGTCCAAGCAAAGTTGGACGAGTTGAAGTAGGAATTGTCCTATTTATTGTCAAGTTCAAGAAAAACAATGTACCTCATGCATATATTTTATGTTTATAAAATTTCTCACTTATCATTTAAATTCTTCAACCGAGTATTTATTCATTTCTTACTTAGTTATATTTTGGATAAGATCAATTTATTCATACAAGTCTTTATATTTTGTATACATATCACATACTAATTTAAGAAACACGCATAATTACAGTATTAATAATTTATAAAAATCACGTGCCACGTGCAATGCACGCGCCCAACCACTAGTTACTATTATAAAAGTGTGAAGGATTTGTCATATTTTCTAGTTCTTTTAAATCTCAATTTCATACTCTCAAATTTATTATATTTTTTAAAAGTTATAAAGAGTCTATATAAACTATCTTTCTCTTTATTTTTAGAATTAAACACTTAAAAATGATATATCTCATTCTGCGAGTCCTATATAAATATAAACAAACCGCCTCCCTTCTTATCAAAAAAAAAAAAAAAATCGGTCTCTCTATTTTTTATATTGATGATGATTGAACAAGAAGTCGATGCCATGTTCTGCTCTTCTTTTTGTGTGTTTTGTAATCGAGCAAGACATTTGCCCATCTATGATGAATTATGAGTTTGTTTCTTTCCAATTGAGCTATGCCAATTGGATCCTCTTTTTTCTGAGTACTAGGCTCATTCTTGTGAAGGCGTTCCGCTTTGGATCTTTTAAGATCAATTCTCATGAGAAGTAGATTTATATACATTCTCTTACTAAAAAATAATTATTCTTTCTTATTTTCTGTATTTGTTTCTATATTGATATACATAATATTTACAATTGTCCATCATGGATCAAATCACTATGAATAATTTTGGTTGAATCTTAAAGTTATATGCATTTATTCAAATTTAAACAGAGGAAATCACATAAGTTTTTAAAATAGAGATTTGTGCTGCATCTCAAAAGTTCGCATGTTATTTTCATATACTTTATTTTTGTGTTAAATTATATTTTGTAATGCCCTGAAATAATTAACAATAAAACCATTCACAATATTAATAAACGGCAATACATTTCTGAATATGATATCTTTACATTCACATGACTCAATTGTACAAGAGATGACACATGCAACTATACATTCATAAGCCCTAACCATGAATCTATAATATGTGCTATAAGCAAGAGATATGCAATAAAGATTAAACAGATATCTTTATACCCTAACGACTACAACTTTCCAAGGCAGTACTTAGTTACAACAAAAGTGGGTCTAAGCTTAGTACAGTTAAAGCCCTAGGCTTGTACAAAAGTAAATATAACAAATAACAAAAAAGAAACCTTCAGCTCTAAGTTCCTCCCAAGTTATGTTCTTGGCGGAGGCATATCATTAGTACCTGAAAATGGTTTTCCACATAGGATGAGCCAAAACCCAATAGAGATACTCTAACACAGTGTATTAATCTTAACAAAGTTATAAGGTGAATACATATGTAATACTCGTGCCAAAACATTTTATATCTATTTCCAAAAACATACAATGCCAGGTTATATCACAACTCATGAAAACATTTCCTTTACAACAGAAAACAGGGTGGTCATTACAAGCTCTAGGAATCTCTATGTACGTGTTTACAAATAGGCTATGCAAGCACTACCAATGCCATTTTTACTAGTACTAACTGGAGGACTCGGCACCGGTAACGCCCAGAAATAAATACAACAACCCATCTACAGTATTAATAAGTGACAATAATGATAAAGTAATTATTTTCCATTAAGTCCAATTGAGCTTACAAAACGGTAACATATACAAGTCTACATTCACAAGCCTGACCCTGAATCTAGAGCATATGTTGTGTAACGCCCTGAAATAATTATAATAAACCAACTATAACGATAATTAAATAATAACATAAATCAGAGTACGATATCCTTTCATTTCGTAAGATGCAGTTGTACAAGAGAGGTGACACATGGGATATACATTCATAAATAGTACATCCTAAATCTACAGCATGTGTTACCAAATAATAAAAAGAATAAAAAGTTAAACAGATAATCGAGTGCCCTAAAGGCTTACATCTTTCCAAGTCAGGGCTTGGGTACATCAAAAGTGAGTCTTGAGCTCAACATAAATAAAGCCATAGGCTAGTACAAAAGTAAATACAAAATAACAAAATTGATCCTTGAGCCCCACAGTCCTCTCGAGCTAAGTCCTTAGTAGAGGTATATCACTAGTACTTGAAAATTATTTTCCCCAAATAAGGTGAGCCCAAGCCCAGTAGAAATAATCCAACACAATATATGAGTCTTCACAAAGATATAAGGGTAAAATGCACATGCAATGCTTATGTCAAAACATTTTATCTTTCTTTCCTAAAACTAGGCTATGCTAAGTTTATATCACAAGTCCAAATTCATGTTCTTTATAGTAGAAAACAAGGAGGAAATCTTAAACTAGTACAACCTTTCATGGATATTTCGTCCGCAGGAAACCGTCAAATGACACCAATGTAAACGTAGCCTATACAAGCCCTACTATTGCCATTTTACGGATATTTCATCCGCGGGAATCGGCACCCTTGTATATGCGTGCTTTTCGGGACTTTCACCTTGGACACACAGGCCAACTTAGTTGGTGATACACACCTCTTTCCAACTTTCACCTATTTTTCTCAAAATCACATACATTTGCAATGTATTAAACAAGCAACAACATTCAATGCACATGGATAAGAAATTGATTTCAATTCACTTAATCCTTATGCAATTTCTACAACAATCATAACTATCCTCTACCGATAGCCTAAAACAGATATTTCTAAACAAATATAAAATCTCCAATACAGATAAACTTTTCAAATTTTGAGGTGAGTGATAATACATAACAAACTCCACCATCTATATTAGTACCCATCTAATTTCATATTCCTAGCATCAATTCCGTTATTTATACAAAATAAATATTTGAAACATTAAGGTCAAAACCATTTTTTCTTTTAACATCTAATCCAAGTATCAAAATCAACAATTTTATCAACACCCAACCTCATTTTCACTTCCACAACCATTTTCCATTCAACCATTTGAAAACCCCTCTTTTGATTTTAAACCAACACCCTAGGTTTGTTCAAAATCCTCCAAAATCACAAGATTGTTTTATTAAAACGAATTGCTAAGTTAAAAATCATAAAAGAGTATAGAGAATCCCTACCTCAAAACTAGAAGATGAGATAAGCACGGATGAAACTCGGATGAAACCGAAACCCAACTCTATTCGAATGGAAACGAAGCCCTAGGTGAGCTCTAACTTTTTAACAAAGGAAGTAAGGTGGAGAAATGAGTAGATCTTGGTGTATTTGTAGAGAGAGAGCAAGTTCTAGAGAGAGGAGCTCTAGATTTAGGGTTTTGAAATGTTTTAGAGAGAGAGAGAGATGAAAAAGTGAAGTAAAAAGTGACTTTTACAGACTGATATACGCACAGTCCGCTCAAGCTCAAGAAGTGACTCTCGAGCATCCAGATACAAAAATGATTACTACTCGAGCAGAAGAAGTGACGCTTGAGCGCTAAGACACAATAAAAAAAAGCATCACCGCTCAAGCGTAGGATGTGACGCTCGAGTGTAGAATACACACTCCTAATAGTTTTACAGACAGAAGACCATTGCTCGAACGCAAGAATGACAACTTGAGCGCACAACCGCTTAAGCATAAAAAACATCGCTCGAGCATAGAATACACTCTCCTTGTAGTTTTGCAAGCTTGCAAAAGTACTGAGAGTTCACAAAGGCCGCTCGAGCGCAAGAGTAAAATTCTGAGCAACAAGGTTTTTGAAAAACAATGTATCAACCTGTTCCAGACACAACTAACACATCCCGATAGCCAAACTTAAGGAGGGAAAAAATGAATAAGACAGGAACAACCATACAAAACCATGAAACCCAAATCTAGAATATCACAAGGGTCGGGTCTTAAACCAGAATCGGTATATGTTGCAAAATATAGAATAGAATGGAAGTTTGAACAAATAAGAAATGCCCTAAGGGCTTACAACTTTCCAAGTCCATAATTGGTTACAACAAAAGTGGATTTAGATCAAATACAATTAAAGCGATTAGCTTGTACAAAAATATGTATAACAAATACATAAAATGAAGCCTTTGCTCCATGTCCCTCCAAGCTATTGCCTTGGTGAAGGCATATCACCAACACCTGAAATGTTTTTCTCACATAGAGTGAGCCAAAGCCCAGTAAAAAAACTCCAACACAATTTATGAAGTTTAACAAAGATATAAGGTGATATGCATATGCAATGCTCGTACAAAACATTTTATATTTTCTTTCAAACCATGCAATGTTAGGCTTATATCAAAAGTTGTAACCACTTCCATTACTTTAAAAAATAGGACATGAATCACATTCTGAGAATTTCAAAACAATACAACCTTTTCCAAAAATTTCGTCTAGACGAAATTGTAAAACAAGACCCATGTAAACGTAGGCTGTACAAGCACTATTATTGTTATTTCACGAAAACTTCGTCTGCGGGATCGGCACCCATGTATACGTGCGATTTTTAGGACTTTCACTATGGACACTCAGGTCAACTTATTTCAACAAAATTACATTCACTTCCTAGATTTATCCATTTTTCTCAAAACAATAACATTTTCAATGTTCAATGCAAATGAATTAGAAATTGGTTTTAGTTCATCTAAATCTTCATGCAATTTCTACAATAATCATGGCTATTCTCCATCAATAGCCCAAAATAGATATCTCTAAATAGTTAAACAATTTTCCATAAAGATAACTTTCTAAATTCCAAGATGTAAGTGGTAATATATACCCAACTCCACCATCCTCATCAATATTCACCCAATTCCACATTTCCAACATCAACTCCATATATTTATACAAAATCAACATTTAAAATATTTAGGGCAAAGCCCATTTTTCTTCCAAAATCAATTCCATAACCATTTTCAAGATTTCATTTGAAAACCCCTTATTTGATTTTTAAGCCCAAAACCCTAGTTTTGACCAAAAATCCCCAAATCATAAAGTTTTTTTAGAAATAGCAAATACCTAAGTTAAAAATCATAAAAAAGTGTAGAAAATCCCTACCTTAAGCTTAGAAGAGGAAGAAGGAAGAATGTGGGAGCCACAAAATACATATATATCAACTTATTGGGGCTAACCCAAACAAGGCCTATACTAGGTCCAGCCCAAACAAATATCACACCCCCCAATCTATATAAAGGGGGGCATCTCAGAAGAAAGGATAGGTACTCTCTTCTCTCCCCTACACTACACACCAAGCACTCTATTCTTTCTAGCTTTTGATTCTGTTTATCAAGTGACTAATTTCACCATCGAAGGGCCTCCAGCCGGCAACCCCGGTTGGGTGGCGCTGATCATGCTCATCTTTGCAGACATAGGGACAAAGTTCATCTCTTCGTTGTATCTCTACTACACTCTTGTGAGAGGATATTTCATGGTCTCACAATTGGCGCCGTCTGTGGAAAATGTCTACAAGAATTCAACGAAGGAGATGACAAACATCACACTCATGATGCTCAGATCATCATTTCACATTACTAAAAACAAGACCCACGGTTGATCATATCCTTCTCCTTTTTGTTTGAAGTTATTTTTTAAATTTCAATCTTGCTGTGCATATACATATACACAGATATATATATACACATTTATGCTCATAGATTTGGTCCAATATATTGATGCTCCTAGGTTTGGTCCAAACATTTATTTCATATCGATCTTGACATTCTCTCTAGCAGAGTAGTCGGCTCATATTCGTTGTATTTATTTTTGCATTTTTGCACTTTCATTCTCGCTCTAAAAATGGGTTTCACAATTTTGTTGGTGATAGCATCTTTTCGGCATTACTAATGGGGTTTATCGACCAAATTCATGCATGATCTATATATTTATTTATTTATTCTTTGTTTCTCATACTTATTTTGAAGTTGAATCTTAACATGTATACACGTGTACCTATGCTATAACAATTAGTCTTCACTTTTTCTCTCTTTAGACTAAATTGACATAAATAAAGGCCATGAGTTGTTATCACAAGTAATTTAACATTTTTTACTCCATAAATTGCGAGAGTACGAGCCAATCTATACGGCTCATGTTAATGCCAATATATATATATATATATATAAATATAATAATAATATAAGAATAAAAAATGAAGTCATACTGAGGCCATCTATATGGCTTATATTGTTCGGCTAATGTGTTGGCCTATTACTTGCTTTTGTTTTTCTTGGTTCAGTACTCACCATCTCTCATGGCTGACCAAAGCTCCATAGCCACTTTGCATGTTATCAACTCGGCTTCGACAACTTATTTGGCTTCTTTAGCAACTTATTCGGCATATTCACAATTGCAGATCCATTCAATTCGCAACTTATTCGGCATATCATGTTATCAACTCGGCTTCGAAACCATTATTCGGCTTCGGTATTGCTTGTCAACTCTGAATTATACAATATTCGGCAAAACATCATACCGCATTACTTATCAACTCTGTAATTCGGCGTATCATTCGGCCTCTTATCAACTGCATATTAACAAACTGCATATTATCTTGGCTTTGGCAACATTATTCGGCTTCGGCAACTTATTTGGCAACAGTATTCGGCTAACATTGCTTACTCAGCAAGCCTACTCGGCCACACATACATCAACACAGCATTGGACATTCTCGGAACAACTACAATTGTTAATTTATCTTTCTCTTCGGCAAAAATCTTATGATTTCTCGGAAATACAAGATTGCCCGGTGATACTATCTCAGCATGGAACTAGCATCTCGGCTAGCCGAAATCAACATCTGAATGTACCAGTGGATTCGTGTCAATTCAAGGAGTCTAAAGCCACCAATCCAAGGAGCCAAGAGGTAACCAAAGTTCCCTAGTCTTTGCGAAATGGATCAAATTTTTGGAAAAAACTAAAATTTTCAAAGTTGTTGAAATCAAGTTTTGATCATCCCAATGTGAAGTACTCATCGAGACGAATCCAACGCAACAAACCATGTCAAAATCGGTGCTAAAATGAAGCGTATGGACCCATCCAAATTTGCCTAGAAAATCCAATGTTTTGTTGAAGAAGAAGAGCCAGCAAGCATATGGGAAATCATCATGTACTTCGCAGTTACGTTGCAATTGGTTGTTCTGAACCATTCATTCTATTTTAGTGAAATCTAAGCCATCTGGACTCCAATCACAACGATCCAATAGTCATTTCCAGCTATTTGACGCATTTTGAGCCCATCCGTACGGTCAGAATTTGCAAATTAAACTCCCCCCCCAAAAAAATACAGATTTTATTCAAAGAATTGAGTGCAATGGCTCTCACTTCGCCTATCCCCAAGCACCCTACTTTGTCTCAACTCCATTTTGATATTGCCACGGCACCGCACAAGGGCACAGAATCTGTTTCAAATTGTTATCGGCCTACTCAGCAATTTTGGCCCAAGTCAATTTTATTCCTTCCGAATAACAAATTTTATTCAAAAGTAATGGGGCAAATATACGTTGTACGTTGGACAAGAAACTCAACTTCAATAAATCAGCAACAATTGCCAACCAAGTTCTTAGCAAATCGAACTCCGAAGGGATGCCAACACACCGCGAAGTTGGACGCCGATGTTTTAGACACTAGTTACTCGGCACACCACTCAAGTCCCTCAATTTTCCAGACAGTTGGGTTCACTCACAGGTTTTTTTGCAAAGGTTGTTCGGCAACCCACCAAGGCTGTATAGCAACCCAACATGGCTAATTCGGGAGCTTTATATTTATATCCAACGTTCGAGCCACCTCATAGCAAATTGTTTGACTCTAATATCTCGGCACCTCTGATATACTCGGCCAACTTGGTATAAACATTACAACGAAATTTTCTTAAGTTACAAACTTTCGCTCCTTTTCACACCACTCCAAGCAAGCGCTAGTTTTAAGGCAATACATTACACACTTGGCAATTGGCCGTTAGCACTTGGCAGTTGGCAGTTCGCATGTGGCAGTCGGCAGTTCGCATATTCTTGCGTGCCGTCATTTTAGCAAAGCCGAATCTTCCCTGTAACATAGGGCAATGGGACAAGTCCAATCTGCATTCTACATTGGACTAAATGCAAACTGGGCAATGCTAATTGGCCTAAATTTTACTCGACAATTAAATAGTTGGCCCAATATCTACTTGGCAATTCCTTACAAGGGTAGCAATATTATTTGTGATTAATATGTCTGCCTCATTCGGTACAGGCCATCACTGACACAAGATGCATTATTCAAAATCCTTGTAATATTGGCACTTGATCTCCACTTAAAATTAGCATAAATCTCCAAGTACATCGTAATCTTCGCACTCGGCATGGAGTGCCATCAGCAAAGGCCTACACCTTTGCCCGGGGGTAATAATACCACAGGCGTACACCCTTGCCGGGGGGTAATAATACCGCAGGCCTACACCCTCGCACGGGGGTAATAATACCGTGGCCCATCATTATGATTTGTTTGGAACTCATGTGAATTTCATCCTATGATAGACATATATATATTTATACATACATTCAAGACATACGTACATTTATACATGCATTCAAGACATACGTACATTTGTGCATACATTCAAGCATACATGCAGTCATTCATTCATACATTTTATTCATTTATCCAGAGTGTTCTTTATCAAAAAACCTAACAGCTATTTGAACAACGTAACTCGGCAAGAAAAACTCTCATTCCTTCTACTGCAGACAATAAAAGTTTTGGAGCAATTGTGGGAACTAGAAAATAATTATATATCAACTTATTGGGGCTAACCCAAATAAGGCCTACACTGGGTCCAGCCCAAACAAATATCACACCCCTCATCTATATAAAGGGGGCATCCCAGAAGAAAGGATAGGTACTCTCTCCCTTACAGTACACACCAAGCACTCTATTCTTTTTAGCTTTTGATTCTATTTATCAAGTGACTTACTTCACCATCGGCGGGCCTCTGGCCGGCAACCCCAGTTGGGTGGCGTCGATCATGCTCATCTTTGTAGACACAGGGACAAAGTTCATCTCTCCGTTGGATCTTTACTACACTCTTGTGAGAGAATATTTCATGGTCTCACAAAGAAAAATCCAAAAAACGACGGAGACAAAACGACAATTTGCTCCAATCAAAACGAAGCCTCAACAAGCTCTACACTTAATCCCAAATGAGCAAGGTAAGGTGATGTTTCTAAACGAGTAGATCTCAAGATCTAGTGTGAGAAAAGTGAGTTTAGAGAGAAAGAGAGATTCATGGTTTAGAGAAGAAAAGAGAGAAGGTAAAGTGAAGAAAAGAGTAAGTGAGGGCCCTATTTATAGTACTAGGTTAAAGTGAAACAAAGTCCCAAAGGCAACTCAAAAGAATAAGTCAAAACCCCCAAAAAGTAAGGCTCAAAACCGAACTAAAATCTGAAAAAAAAAAAAACAAGGGTCAACCCTCGAACTAGAGGTGTTGACCCTTAGGAAGAAATGGTAGAAACGCCAATGTTGGCAGTAGACAGGGTGTTGACCCTCGGACCAGAGGTGTCGACACCAAATTTCAGTAGCTAATTCTAGTTTCAGCAGCAGACAAGGGTTGACGCCTCCCAAACTAGTGTCGACCTCAGAGGCCAACAGCAAAAGACAAGTGTCGTGTAACGCCCCCCAAAAAATATACGCAATGAAAGTGCATCAACCTCTATACCTTATGATAACTGAAGTAATTTTCGCCCAACACTCAAATACAAAATCATAAAGTGTTTACAAAAATAATTCCACATGCGGATATACATTCAATGACCTCAGTCATAAATCTATAGCATGTAAAACACCTAATCAAAATAAACACCCTCAAGGGCTACAAAGTCCAAGGCTAAAGCCCGATTACACAAAATGGTCGCTCGAACCCATACAAGTATATCCATTGGCTTACAAAAATACAATCACAACCAAAACAAGAGCCTTATGCTCTCACATGTACATCCACGCCCTCAGTTAGGCAGTATCACCACATCTTTTCCTGCATAAAATCCCATTGGGTGAGCTAAAGCCTAGTAGAAAATTCTTAACAAAGTATATACATTTTATACAAGTGTCATGGGATGAAATGCAAATGCCATGCCATGCTTTTGAAAGAAAATCACTTCCTCATCTTTTGGAAACCATCATGCTCAATGAAAATTTGAAGTTTTAATAATCCAATAATTATCAAATTAGTTCAAGGGGCAGCAAATACGACTCAGGTAATCCCTAGGTTGGTGTCTGCAAGTAGGCATAGCTAGCACTACCAAATCCCCACTTTACCGGTAGTTAACTAAAATGCACGTGGTACCTCCTTCGTGCATATTTTCAGTCTTTCGCACTGGACACTCAAGCCAACTTAATAAATTTCATCTACACCCCCTATTGGACTTACCAATGTATTTACCCCATAACATTTCGATGAGAACTTGTTCCACAACATTACTTTCTCAATGCAAAAGTTTCATAACTCTATTTAAATTTTATAATAAGCAAAAGTATTGTACGCCAATTGTAGACACCCCATTTTTGACCGACCTCAAGACTTAGACATCATCGTTTGTGCGCTCGATGATTGTGCTTGTTTGTGCTCGTTTTAGTGCCCGAAGTTCTCGGCGGAACGCCTTGTCTTTGAGCCTCTAAACCTTCTTTGTTTTGTGCTTGTTTTTGGGCCAAACCTGGGTGCCTCTTGCCTGGAGGGGGGAGGGGCCTTGTTGACAACTTTTCCCCCTTGTCGGCCACTTGAAGTTGTCGGTCGGCTAGGTGAGGTGGCCGGTCGTTCACCTAAAGCTGCCGGCCAGCCACCTAAAGCGGCCGACGGCCATTTTTCTCCTTCTTTAGATATTTTCTTAGCCAGTTGTGCCAGCTGTTGTTCACCGAATGCCATCTCCATACATGTGTATGGAGGGATGAATGCAAGCCTTTGGCTTGATTTTCTATATAATGGGGGGTCTCTCCCCCATTTGGGGAGGTTAGATAATTTGTGAGCAAATTTCCTCTCTCTCTCTTTCCCCTCCCTATATTGCGCTTGATGATTAGAATTCTCTACACTTTTGCACTAAGACCCTTAACCAAACATCTTCATCTTAGAGCTGAGGTTCTTTGAGGCTTAGTTTGAGCTCCTAAGGGTGGTTTAAGCTCAGAATTGTGACTGATTTTGTGCTGTGCTTCAAGAGGTAAAAACTTACCTTGTAGGCTTTCTTTTAATCAATTGAATTGCCATATTTTTACACTATTTTTGGCCGGTTTTCAACTACAAAAAACTCTGATTTTTGTGCCTTAACATGTTGGTTTGAGGTTATTTTGTGCAAAGGGGTGGTCCACCCTTCTTGTTGCCTAATTGTGAAGCTTCTTGCATCATCTTTTAGCATATTCAAACCAGACCTTTTGGCCCTTTAAACCACTGAAATTCAGAGTTATTTCAGTGGTAAAAAGCATGTTTCGAAGTCCAAAAATGGAGGGGGTAGCTTCCCCTCCTTGTGTCTCACTTCCATGCCTAGTTAGCATCCTATGGTAGCATGTTTTTATGGCTTAATCTAGCTTAATTCAGGCATGTTTAAGGCTCTGATTTGGCATGATTTAGCTCTGTTTTGGGCTGCTTTGATCATATGAACCATGTTTTGCATAGTTGTAGTGCAAATGCCTTCACTAGTTCAGTGTTTTAGGCCTCTAAACATGTTTTGCTTGAGATGATTGCATGTTGTAGTGTCATTTAACATGTAAGTTCAGTGTATATAGCTTTGTCACAAGCTCATTTGTTTCATTCTTTCTTGCTTTTGAGAGTTGTGTTTTGAGTCTTGTTTGCAAGCTAACATATGAGCATGTTTTTTTAGCATGTTGTACATCAATCTCAGCAAGTTTTAGCCACTATTTTTGCATGTTTTAACTTTGTTTTGAGTTGGTTTGATCATATGAGACTTGCTTTGTATGCTTGTAGTGCAATTGTACTTGATAGTCTAGTTTGTGCTATGTGTTAGCCTTTCGTTCTAGCTATTCTTGGCTTGCTTCAAGCATGTTTTAGGACTCATTTTAGGCTATCTTAGGACTGTTTTAAAGTGTTTGCACTTTTTGAGCTTTGTATTGCATGGCTATAGAGTAATCGGCATCACTAGTTTGGTGATGTAAGGCCTTAGAACTACTTACATATGTTGGTTGCATGATTTAGTGTCATTTTGCATGTCATTTCAGAACTGACAATTGTACTTGATAGTCTAGTTTGTGCTATGTGTTAGCCTTTCGTTCTAGCTATTCTTGGCTTGCTTCAAGCATGTTTTAGGACTCATTTTAGGCTATCTTAGGACTGTTTTAAAGTGTTTGCACTTTTTGAGCTTTGTATTGCATGGCTATAGAGTAATCGTCATCACTAGTTTGGTGATGTAAGGCCTTAGAACTACTTACATATGTTGGTTGCATGATTTAGTGTCATTTTGGATGTCATTTCAGAACTGAAACATCTATAACCTCCCTCTATTCTTCACTCTTTACTTTGTTTTGAAAGTTACTTCGGACCCCTTGTTAGCTTGAGTGTGGAATTAAGACCCTCATGCCTAATGGTTTAATTCCTTCGGGAGTTCATTACCAATAACATGAGGTCTCTTTCATGCTCAAGGTACTTGTGGATTAAGCCTACTTTCAATTAGAGGACATTCACCTTTTGGACTAATCAATTAAAGAATGGATTGGTAAGTTAAAATGTGTAAACCAAACGAACAACGTAAAACTTAAGCAAGATAAGCATCGTTGTGTTGCATTGCATGTGTTCGGATCGGACGTTAATCCGAACACAAGAAATGTGGGACGTTTCATACTCAAAGTGATGAAACGTACCATTTTTCTTAGTCACCATCACCCTTGATCATGCATGATAGGGTGGTGGTCCTTTGAGTCTTATTTGTGCATTCATTAAGCTTGTACAAACTTGACTCTTTGGCCATCATGCATTGAAAATGCTTGATTAGTGGCTTAAGAGCCAAGTGCTACACTCATTTGAGCTTGAGAAATGATAAGGAGGGTGGCAGTACGCACATTTATTGAAAAATGCATTGCTTTTCCTCTGTTGCTCTCTGTTGCAGCAAAAACAAAAGTCTGGAAAAGGGGTGGCCGATCGGCCACTTAAACTAGCCGATCGGCCAGTTAAGGTGGCAGACAGCCACTTTTTGTAGCCGACCGGCCACCAGTTAATTATTGTGCAAATGAGTTCCTGTGTTGGAGTAGAGGCAATCTGGAAGTTGATACAATGTTCAGAGATCAAAACAAGTGCAAACAGAGGCAACCGATAGCAAGGCGATGGATTTTTGAGAGGAAGCCAACAGAGCACGCATGTCTCCCTCGCCCGCGAGGCCACTTAATTGCTTTATTAGTTAGTTATAGCTAATTAATACAAGTGTTGTAATTAATTAGTTTAATCCATTTTGTAATAATTAGCTTAGCTTAGTGTAGCTTAGCTTATTCATTCGAACCCTCCTTCGAGAGGGCATAATGTTGTAATAAGTGTGCGTGCGTGTGTGCATGTCTTCCAACCTCCCGTCTTTCTCTCTTTTATTTATCCGCTTTTGATGGTTAGATTAGGGATCATGTTTCAATTAGCATACCTTATGCTTGCATGTTTGCATCTATTCATTTGTCTTGCATGCACGGAGGCTCGGCGCATCATTCAAACTGCATTGCAATTTCAATACTTCTTTGAGTACGTGTTTCAAAGCATGCTATCAAAGTGTTGCAAATCATATGCCATATTAGTAGCCGATCCTATTAATTTCATATTGCATGTGTTGCATTAGGCATCTTACATAGTTAGGATCATGCATCTTTCTAACTAACTTTTGTTTTGGCTTGGAGTACTCGGTGAGTTTTACGCTTTAGCATGCTTGTATGAGTGCGATTGCCATATTGCCATGTTTCGCATGCTTGCTATGAGGCTATGTGCTTATTTGATTAACTACATGAATGTCTGTGGATGAAGGCTTTGTTGCTTGAATTGGATCAATTCAACAAATATGAGTTTTAAGCCCACTTTGCGAAGTGGCAAATCATGTTTTATGCCCACTTGAGGGTGGCAAATTCAAACCATTTTCGAAAGCAAACATGAGTTGAATTCGTTACAATTCTTGCGATTTTAGTCTATATTTACTTGTGTGTGCGTCACATAATAAAGTTAGCTAATAATCGGAATAAGAACACATAAGGTTTATAAAACAACTTATCATGATTAGTAGAGGCCGATCTTTTGATCGGGCGAGCGGGGGTGCTCATTTCAAGACCTTCCCCTCTCATACCCAAGTTCCCGAGTTGAGGCAACTTTGGTGATGACGGACACGTGGCCTTTGGGACGAGTCAGGGTTTCCTAAATTTTTCCAAAATAAAATATTTAGGGGGCAACTCTGTAATCTGGCAAAGTAGTCCAATTTTGGCATTATTTGATTCAAAATCGATTTTCCAAAATGATTTTCCAGATTGGACTCTTTTGGTGTTTATTAATTTCACATTGCACTTTGTGAGATTAGATTCGGAACCGTGACAGGAGTCCGAACTATAGGACCAATTCGAGCTCTCCGAAAGGGGGCATAAAAAAAGTCGAGCTACAGTTTCTGGCGACTCTGCTGGGGATTTAGAGAACTTGACTCAAAATCATGATATGTTGTTTTATCTATATTTATGTATTCCTTCACATTGCATTTGCATAGGTGCGCCTAAGTCACAGTGTTTGCCATCTGCTATTCCTGAGTGGTTTGCCGGAGGCTTGCTTGGAAAAGTATGCCATAAGGCTAACCGGTTACGGGCTCTACCACGATGGGAGCACAAACCTTGGATTTGGACTACCGCTATACCATTTGATCCTCCTTTCACTTCTTGGTATTAGGAGCGAGAGGTATATTAGGTGGTCTTGTTGAGGCACCCTTTTTGACCAATCGACCTGGTTGCATATCGGAAACCTTACAAACTGTTCCAAACTAGGACATGTTGCTTACCTGAATGCAGGATTGTATAAAACCACATGTGTGAGTAGCTAACTCCTAGTTCCTAACGAAATTAGGGCAAGGTAACCCTACCCCATCATAGGGGTGTTTTGGCTCTCACTTGCTTGATATGTGCTGTTAGGGTGTGTCTCGGCAGGAATGTATGTATCAACTGCAAGCTTAGGTATCAATTTGAGGGTATCAGTTTTGAGGCAGAAAATTTAGGGGCAGAAATTAGTGTTTGAGTATAGATTGTCCAGCTTATGGTTTCAACTATGTGTTGTCCTTATCTAAGCCGAGGTGCTGTGCATTTGCTGATTGTTGTTTTCTTTTTGCTTTATTTTTCTTTTTGCAAGGTAGTATTTTACAATTGCTTCCGACGAGGCAGATACCTCCCGAGCACTCTAGACTCGAGTCAGGAGGATTTACTGATCTAAGGATCTTATTAGAGGACAGCCAGTGTTTGCTTCGCTACCCCCGGTTAGAGACGAAGGACAGCCAGGCATAGATCATCAGTTCAGCAGTCGACAATTCAGCGGTCACTAACTATATCATCTGTGCGCAGCTGGACCCAGTTTCCTACTTCCACCTCAGAAAGAGAGTATACATCGGTTCTGATAGATCAGCACCCCTCACTCAATGTGGAGGATATGATGCGTCAACTTCAACAAACCATTGAGGCCATCCAGCTGGATGCTGCTCGCCAAGCGAAAGTTACCGTTCGCCAAATAGAGATTGCAGCCCAGCAGGCTTCGTTAATTACCAGGCTTCAACAGCAACAATAACCACAACAAGCTGCAGCTTCTGCTTTGCATCCATCCCCAGTCAGGGTTCCGATACTCGGGGATACAACTAATGTCTAGGAGAATGCGACATTCCAGCAGGGCCAGCCCCACCTCAGACTTCCAAAGCACCGGCCTACCCAACGGACGCACCGTTTGAGTTCGAGGTCGATCCTACTGCTCTGAAAGTGAGCAAGCTTGAGAAGCTTTTCAAATGAGCTCAGGGTGTCAATTCGATCCCAGATATAAAGGATGGCTATACAGATTCGGTGGTGACATTGCTAGATAGGTTTAAAATGCCACACATAGACCGCTTCGACGGTTCGGGTGATCTTGTGGTCCACTTGTGGCTATTTTCAGATATTCTACGGCCGATGGGCCTGACTAGGCTACAAAAATTATCCCTTTTCGGTAGGACCCTTTCGGGTATCGCGGCCATCTGGTATGCTAAGCTAGAAGATTCTGTGAAGAGGAGTTGAGAAGAGATGGCCGAGGCCTTTATTGCCCAATATTCTTACAATACTCAAATCGAGGTCACAAATCGTGATCTCGAGGTAACTCAAAAAGAGCCGAAGGAGGGCTTCTCCGGCTTCGTTACTCGGTAGAGGGCTAAGGCCTCCATGATGACAACCCGTCCAGCTGAAAAGGGCCAGATAAGGATGGTCGTTCGTAATCTACAACCGAGGCTGCTGCAAAAGATGATAGTCCTATCTCTACCTACATTTGCTGACCTTCATAAGATAGAGGTGCAGATAGAGGATGCTATGAAACATGGTCTAATTGACCAGGAGAAAAAGCAGCCCAAGAGGGCTTTTATATGCAGTTCAAATGAGGCTACGAGTAGCACTGCAGTTGCAAGGACTTCTGATGTTGGTATGGTCACCACCACATCGAAAACAACCACCCCTTTTACCGATGCATCCGGAACCACCTCAAAACTTGCAAAGTACCCACCCCGGGGCCAGAGGATTTTCACCCCACTCTACATGTCTCTATCTGCGGCCTTGAGGGTCTTGATCAGAAAGGGGCATCTAAAGCCCCTGGAGCCACACCCATTGCCTAATCCCCTTATTCCCACACACGACCCAGCCAAGTATTGCGCCTTCCACCAGTAGCATGGTCATGATACCGACATATGCTTTAGACTCCGTCATGAGATTGAAGATCTCATTAACAACAAAGTGATAGCGCCTCCTGAGAAGCCTAACGTCACTACAAACCCTCTCCCCACATAACCAACCCCCACCACCCAGGCAAGTAAACCTTATCCAAACAATGGTTGTCCCATATGACCCCAGCATATACATCACCCCCTCTCACCTACCTAAGCCGGCCCTGTTCATCCTAGAAAGCACAAACTTGTGCATGATAAGCGCGTCCATATCCCAACCCGAACTAGTGGTGGTGTCTGTGGTAGAAGAAAGCATGCTTGAGGGCCCTGTGAGCTTAATTAAGGAAGCATACAACCCCTGTCATTACATTGTGCCAACAAGCCAGGCCAGACCAAGGGTGAAATTGCCGAAGGGAATGGAGGTTAATGTAGTCCGGGAGGACGGGCCATGCAAGGGCTGGATGACTTAGCTGAGCTTGAGGAGGACATCAGTAATCTACAGTTCTTCGATGAACACGATCTGGGGAATGTATAGATTGGTTGGTTTGATATGAACAGATCAACAGATAATGCATGGTGGCTTAGTGATGAGCCGAATGTTAATGAGGTGTCTCAACCAAAGCAGGGACAGCGGGAAACAGGAACTTCTACAACGGCCAGAACGGTCGACGACAAGAGAGAGTTGCTAGAGAGCACCGGTACTGAGAATTTTGCTCAAGAATTAGGTAGTGTTTGTACAGTTGATACAGAACAGGAGGCCGCACTGAAGTGATTCGAGAATGAAAGAATTGAGAGTGATCAGAAGGCTAGAAAAGCCAAGGGCCCTGCGGGGACTAATTGTGTTGTGGATATAGGAAAGCTTACAATGGAACCAGACAGTTGTTTGTCGGTTACCGGAGGAATGTGGTAGGAAGATGACTAGTTGCGTCTTGCCCACACGGATGAAGATTGGGGACAGAATCTGCCAGACAATACATGGTATGCCGAGGAAGTAGATCACCTGACTCGGACCGGGTGGTATTTTAAGCCCCCACACCTGGACCAACCAGAAGCATCAGGGAAAGATAAGGAAGCAGAGAAACATAAAGATAAACTGTTAGAGGAAGAAGCTGTACTGAAGGAGCTGAAAAAGATTCAAGCAGACATCTCTATTTGGGGATTGCTCATGGCCTCACGGGTGCATAGACAAGCTGTCCCATCAACAATGGATAAGGCTAAGCTCTCTATTAACATAACCGCCGAGTAGTTAGTGGGTCTGGTTTTCCTAGGACGTGCCTCACCGACTTTGACCTTTACAGATAAAGAATTGCCACTTGAGGGCTCTGAGCATAATAAGCCACTGTACATCTCTGTTGAATGCAAAGAGAAGTGGATACCAGTCGTCTTGGTCGATACAGGGTCTGCGATTAATGTGTGTTCGTCACGCACGGCTTATGCAATTGGCTTGAAGCTAGTAGATTTCGTACCGACAGCCCAGGTGATTCGGGCTTATGACAACACAAGTCGAGAAGTGATGGGGACAGTTCGGGTTAGAACTCAGGTTGGCCCTGCACAACAGGACATCGAGTTCTATGTCTTAGATGTTCTGGCCACCTTTAATTTACTCCTTGGACGGCCGTGGTTGCACCAATTGAGAGCTGTCTCTTCCACTCTGCATCAGATGCTGAAGTACCCCCATAGGAAGGGAGTAGCTATTGTTTTTGAGAACTCTTCCATACATCCTCAGCCGGAAGTCACTACACCGGTACTAGAAATTATACACGACGAGGAGGATGTCTTTTTGTCTGGGTTCACCTTAGCCAAGGCTCGGGTAGTGCAAGATATTCTGGCTGTTGATGAGGGATTGTGCGTCAGTGCTCAATCCGTTTACCTCATGAATAAGCTACAACATATACCCAGAATAGGATTAGGAAGGAGTGGCCAGAAGGGCGTTGCTGTGTTGGTCGAAGTGCCACACAACCCTCATACCTTTGGTTTAGGGTACACGCTTTCCAAAGAGGATTGGGTAAGAATGGGAAAGGAAATGGCAGGAAGAGCCAAGGCTAAGCAAAGCGGGAAGCACTACGAGCTAGTGCATAGACCCATTCAAGGAACCCTGAACGGCCGCTTTGTCCGGGAGGGGGAAGATTTCTCATTTTGCGGCTTTCCGGAGCCATGGCTAAATTATGAGAAGCGGTGTTTGCCCGGCTTTGAGATCTTTTTTGACCTACAGTTGCAAAGGGATGAAGTTGCAGAAGAGCAGACTGACCTACCAGCTGAGGCTGAACAGTGTATGGAGGATGAGTCTGATGGCATAGAACTTGAGATAGGAGCAACGCTGGCTTGTCTCTTTTTGGATCCTCAGATCACACCAGAGAGCTTAGGGGGTGACTTCTCTGTTTCCATGATTGGAGATCAATCGGCTGTGGGCCCTTTTACCGACATTTTAGACGCATCTATCACACCCTCCCTTGTTTGGCAGTTCGAGGAGGCTTTTTGTCTAGTAGTTCTGGATCAGGTAGTGAACCGGGATCTGATTCCACAGGGTCTGTGGAGTCGGAGTCGGAATCAGATTCTAGTTCTTCTGAGTCAGAGTCTAGTATTCCTGGGGTTGATAACCCGGATGTCGCTGTTTTGTCTAGGTCATCTTTTTCCTTTTCTTTTGAGTCAGTTGTAACCAAAGAATTAGACGAACTGGAAGTTGTGAATGAGAATGGTACCACTGCTATTTCAGAGTACTTTTTTGTGCCACTTATATATTGCGTGGATCTTGACTTTCAAAATTTTAATGAAAACGACTAGGAAGGAATTCCTCTGGTTTTAAAACATTTGACTGATCGAGAGTAGGAGAGGTTTGTAAAACCATTGGTTGATGAAATCATTTCAATTAATGTGGGTACTGAGAAGGATCCGCAGTTGGTCCAGATCGGGTCCACGTTGTCATTACAAAAACGCGAGCGCTTAGTTGCTTTATTAAAAGATTTCAAAAATGTTTTCGCGTGGTCCTATGAAGACATGCCTGGAATCGATCTAGAGATTATACAGCACCGGATCCCTCTTGACCTTTATGCCTGACCCGTCAAGCAAAAGTTTCGGAGAATACCCCCGGATTGGGCTTTGAAGATCAAGGAAGAGGTCACCAAGCAAATAGATGCAGGGTTCTTACTAGTATCTGAGCGTCCTACTTGGTTGGCCAACATTGTTCCGGTGCCGAAGAAAGATGGCAGAATTCATGTGCGTGTAGATTTCAGAGATCTGAACAAAGCCAGTCCGAAGGACGACTTTCCTTTACTGCACATCAACGAATTGGTGGACTTCACCGTGGGCCATGTGTTGCTCTCCTTTATGGATGGATTTTCTGGGTACAACCAGATTTTGATGGCATCTGAAGATAGGGAGAAGACTGCCTTCACCACGCCGTGGGGTACCTACTGCTATAGGATGATGTCGTTCAGTCTGAAAAATTCTGGGGCTATTTATCAACGGGCTGCAACTACGATCTTGTATGATATGATCCACAAAGAGGTTGAGGTATATGTGGACGACATGATTGTCAAGTCCAAGGAAAGAGAGGGCCACTACACCGCCTTGAAGAAATTTTTCCAACGGATCAGAGATTATCAGTTGTGACTGAATCCTCAGAAATGGACTTTTGGTGTCACAGCAAGGAAAATGCTGGGGTTTTTGATCACACAAAGGGGCATCGAAGTCGATCCTTCCAAAATCAAGGCCATACTAGAAATGCCATCACCAAGGACTGAAAATGAGGTGCGAGGCTTTCTGGGAAAAGTGCAATTCATAAGACGGTTTATTACAAAATTAACCTTGACTTGTGAACCACTATTTGGTCTCTTGAAGAAAGAAAAGAAATTCCGATGGGATGACCGATGCCAGGTTGCTTTTGAGCAGATCAAGCAGTATCTACAGAACCCACCTGTGTTGTCACTGCCAGAGCCGGGAAAGCCATTGACTTTGTATCTGTCAGTAACTGACACGACAATGGGTTGCATGCTTACGTAGGAATTTGAGGATAGAATGGAGAAGGCCATCTATTACCTGAGCAAGAAGATGCTGGAATACGAGACCCGTTACACTCCGCTGGAGATGGCTTGTTTGGCCTTGGTATGGGCTACCAGGAAGTTGAGGCACTACCTGTTAGCTCACTCCGTAATTCTGGTTTCGAGATTAGATCCTATCAAATATCTCTTCGAGAAATCGGCACTTACGAGTAGGCTAGCCCGTTGGTTGCTTCTTCTCTCCGAATTCGACTTGAGGTATGTGATTCGCAAGTCTGTCAAAGGGAGAGCGGTAGCGGAGTTCCTAGCCGATCACCCAGTGAAGGGAGACGAAATAGTAGAGTATCTATTCTCGGATGAGGCCATTCTATAGGTCGAAGAAGAGATTTGGACCATGTACTTTGACGGAACGTCTAACTAGTACGGTTATGGGATAAGGGTGTTGTTAATAGCACCTGACAATTCCCATATATCTTTAGCTTTCAAACTCCGACTTAAGGTATCAAACAACGAAACAGAATACGAAGCATGTATCGCTGGCTTAGAAGCCGCCCTGGAACTAGGGGTAAAGCGGTTGGACGTCAATGGGGACTCGAACCTTGTTATGTCTCAAGCGAAAGGAGACTGGAAGGTTAAGGAAGAAAGGATGAAAATCTATCACCAAACCTTGGACGTTCTGATTCCTAGGTTTGAGAAGCTAACCTCCACGCATCTGTTAAGAGAGAACAACAGGTTCGCTGACGCTTTATCTACTCTATCTTCCATGATAGACATCCCTTTGGGAGTCCGGATGCGTCCGATTATTATTGAACAGAGGTATGTGCCGGCTTATAAGTTAATCGCCACAATAGATGAAGTACAAGATCAGAACCCCTGGTATCATGACATCTAGAACTTCTTAGAAAATGAGGATTATCCACTAGGGGCAAATACCAAAGATAAAAGGGCAATACGGCGAATGGCTGATCAGTTTATCATTTGCGGGGGTAAATTGTACAAACGGGGCCATTTGGGAATGTATAAACTGTGCGTTGATGAAGAAGAGTCAAAGCTCCTAATGGAGGCCATCCACAGAGGAGAGTGCAGATCGCACATGAGCGGAGTAATGTTACCTCGAAAAATTCTCAGACAAGGTTACTACTGGTCAACCACAGAGAAGGATTATATCGGTTTTGTTCGACGATGCCACAAAATCCAAATTCATGCAAATCGCATGAACATCCCACCGTCAAAGCTGTACAACATGCCTTCACCGTGGCCATTTTCAGTCTGGGGAATTCATGTTATTGGGGTAGTTACTCCGAAGGGGTCAAACGGGCATGAGTACATCCTAGTGGCAATAAACTACTTTACAAAGTGGGTCGAGGCCTAATCCTACGCAGTGTTAAAAGCGTCAAATGTAGCCAAGTTCATCAGGAATAATATCATCTGACGCTATGGGGTCCTAAATGAGATCATCTCGGACAATGGTTCCCACTTCAAGAAAGAAGTGATTGACTTGTTGGAGAAATACAACGTGGCTTTTCATAAGCCATCCACATATCGGCCGCAAACCAACGAAGCTGTTGAGGCTACCAACAAGAACGTCAAACACATTCTACAGAAAATGGTGGAAACCTACAGGGACTGGCCAGATAAGCTTCCGTTTGCTCTTTGGGGCTACAGAACATCGATTCAAACTTCTACTGGGGCAACTCCGTATTCTCTGGTTTATGGGATGGAGGCTGTTCTGCCGATTGAAGTTGAAGTTCCGTCGCTATGGGTTATGGTTGAGTGCCAGATAGTAGAAGTGGATTGGTAGCAGAGCAGGTTTGAGGAACTAATATTGTTCGACGAGAGAAGGCTGAAAGTATTGTACCACGTCCAAGGTTATCAACGCACAATCGCCAGGGCTTTTAACAAGAAAGTCAAGTTCAGGAATTTGAAAGAAGGGGATTTGGTACTCAAAGACAACCGAGCTTCCATCCACGACCCTAGGGGCAAGTTCAGACCTAATTGGACTGGTCCTTACATTATCAAGTCAATCTGGTCTGGTGGAGTTGTTATTCTTATGGACTTAGATGGCCCCGAATTCTCCTAACTAATCAACATAGACAAGTTGAGGAAATACTACCCTTGAGTGGCTCGCTAGGCCGAAAACCCAAAAGGGCGACCTAGGCAACAGTTAGAGCACAAAAAATTTGAAATAAGAAAAAATGAGCTCGCAAGGTTGAAAACCCAGAAAGGGTGGCCTTGGCAAAAGTTAGAGCGTAAAAGGAGAGTGTTAATACTCGAGTGAACCCGAACTGAACTACGTAAGGCTTGATTCCCATCTTCGGGATACGTAGGCAACTTCATTCTGAAGTCCAGCCATAAACACTTCCAAATCAACTGTGTCCATGTGATTATTTTGGTCATCTTCGTCTTTTCTACATTCAAGAGTTCGGTTGTGATCTCCAATGCAGTGCAGTGCTATTCAGACAAGGGGCAACTTTTCAATTATTGGATTCGGGGTTATACATCTCAAGGATAGATTCTGGGTGTGTCCAGTTGTGATCCTTATCGAAAATGGTTTTGAAAAGTTTTAATAAAAGTTGATTTTGTTCAAATTAATATTTTTACAATTTAGACCATTTTTGGACCAAACAGAAAATTTTCAGTGCCCACAACCTTCAATTTCATTGATTTCAATACAGATTTCTCTACCTCTTGATACAAATCGAAGTTGCTTTTTATTACATTCAAAAAGAAAACTTGAAAGTACAGATTAAAGCAATAAACTTGAGGCATAACTAAGTCAGGCATTCTTGCGCCCCCTCCTAGAGCTTGTGGAAGCTTCAGCTGATAAAGTAGGCCCAATTTGTGCCTCATCTTCAAGCCAAGCTATGCATTCACCAGAAAGGGCGCAACTGAAATTAGGAGCGGGGCCAGAAGTTCTCTTGTCCTCCATGCAGTAGGATATCGAGCTAGCTGTGAGCCTCGGATTGGAAATGAAGCTGGGTACTCTACTCCCTCTTCTGGGCAAGTCTAGTTGTGTCCGAATTGATGCCTGAATCGGAAGGGAAAATAGAAGACACAGTGTGTCAAGCCAATTAACTGGATGCCAGGTTGTCGAGACATGCTGTAGCTCATCTCGGGCAAGTCAAACCAGGGGCAATGCCAAACAATGTCAACAGCAGACCTGTTGCACATCTACTGGCATCACCACCCCTCGTTTGGGAAATTAACTACCAGTTGGTAGAAGAAATAGCTGCGCGCTGAATATACGGGATAAGAGTCCACTACTTTCAACCTATCCATGAGCCATATCTGGGGAGGGATGAAAAATAACAGAGATTAAAGAATAGAGAGGTGTACGTGGAGAGAAAAAGTGAGAAAAGGGTTTTGAGAGAAAAATAGAGCCCGAGGGCCGAGTGATGTGATAAACACATGTGAGATAGGGAGGGAAACATTACCTGCAAGAGTAGTGGACTTCCTGTGAACTTGGTTGTCTCCGGCGATGGAAAGCATCCAAGCCCATCAAAGTCTCGGCTAGTGTCAAGCCAATGCAGCTTTTGCCCTCTTTTAAGCCTTGGGCAACTTCGATCAAGCGAATGCTAGGGCCTCCGAAGCCAGGGGCAAGCAGAAAATGAGCCAATATGCACAAACAGAGGGCATGTTGCCGAAAACTTTGCCAAAGACGGTCGCCGCGGTCGCCGGCATAAAAAAACCAATGAATCAAGTTGGGAATATCCAACTCCCCGTTGTGAACTAGGGATCGAGCATCATATAAAGTGAGCCCACGTAGCCTTTCTAAAGCCTGGATGTGGCCAAAACGAGACTAGGGCAGGATTTCCTCGTCACACTGTGATTCCATCAAAGCTTGGAGTTTTTCGATTATGGGGCATATCTCTTGTCCTCTAAAGCTAAAAACATGTGTAACTGGGTTCCAACATCTAGCTGCGACGTGAAAGAACGGAAAACACAGTGGAGTACGACTTAGCGGGAATAGTGCGTTTATCCTGAAACCTCGGAAATTCAACTTTTCTGAGCCATCTAAGGTCGCAACCCAAGATGAGAGTTTTTTTGTTGAGGAATGGCTCCATTTGTGGCAAAAGCAGAGCTGGAATGAAGAAACTACGAAGTCCTAACTTTTGTAGAAGATAAGGCACTGAGTGGGGCAGCAATCTGAAGATTCCCCACATTACTGGTCGACCGGCCAGTTAAGGTAGCCGACTGGCCACTTTAGTGGTCGACAATCATCACTAAGTGGCCGACAGCCACTGTTTGTGTCCAGCAGAATGCCTTTGGTCCTCCCGTGTCTTGAGAATGCTGAGAACCTACGTTTTGTTCTACTCTAGATGCATTCTGCTATTTTGTTTTAGTAGTTTTGTTGAGTCGCTCTGAAGTATGTTTCAATTTGTTTGTCGAGGTGTTGCAATTTGCTTATCGAGTTGTATTTGTTTCGTTTATCGAGTTGTTGTTTGTCGAGTTGTTGCATTGTCCATTGAATTGTCTTATCTTGTTTGTTATATATTGGATGGTTTATTACCTGACTAAGCAATTGTCAAGACAATGTACAAATATTCAATTTTCATCAATCCCATTTTTGTGTAAAATAGTGCAATGCGATGCTCAGAATATGAAATGCAACATGTTTTCATCAAAAAGGCTATTTTCATTCCAATCATGGTTTCTTTTTTCAAAGAGTATAAGTTTTTAAGAAAATAAAACTGCCTAAGGCTGTACAATGTGCTAACACTACTAGCAAAAAAAAGAAAAACAAAGCAAAAAACATCTAAATCGGTGCCACCCATCTCAGGATTGAGAGGCCCTTTTCGTTCTCTTCCTGGGCATGGACTCAGAGCTATCACCATTGGTGCCACTATCCGAATCTGAGCCAGAGTCTGAACCAAAGTTGCCTCCGCTCCTATCATCGGAGCCCTCCTCAGTACCGTCACCACCCTCAGAACCCGAGCCGGTGCCGTCGTCTCCACCCTCAGATGACTCTGATTAGGGACTCGCTGGCTCCTCGTCCTCACTGGACTCATCATCGTCATTGCGCATGTCAGGCTCCCGACGTTTCCCTCAACCGCGCACTGGAATCTCTCTCTCTCTCTCCCTGCTGCTGGAGAAGGCTCTGATGGCCCTGTCTGTAGAGGTGTGACCTAAAAAGGCAGTTTGAATATATCAGCCATAGTATATGTATCAGATGCAAGTATGGTGTGCAGAGTGAGTACATGCAGAAGTTAGATACGGTATGTGAATGCGATGTGTCAGATGTGATCTATACATGCAGTGTATCAGTGTAATGTGGGGAAATGTTCAGTTGAGATATCAGTTTCAATATATCAGCAGAAATATGATAACCGAAATGCAAGAAAACTGAAAATTACCTGAATGCTGTGGGAGGTAAGTATCGACTCCCTCCTTAAGATCATGCCCTCGAATGAGGCTAACATCCCGAGTAACCTCTCGACGTACCCTATGGAGGGCTGCAAATGCAAGTTGAAATAATCAGTGAATGAATGAATGTCTGAGTATCTGAGCAAAAATGAAAAATGAAATCTGTAATACATACTGGTGGTAAGTCAGGTGTCCTGACATATCGGTGATCAGGCAACGGGGGCTCAATTGGGATCTGATAAGGTACTCCGGAGTACCGCCAACCTGTCAGCTCGGTCAGAAGATCTGGCCATCCAACACTCTGCCTGGTAAGAGACATCCCTCTAGCCCTGCCCCTCGGTGCCCGGGCCCTGCTCGTCGAAGGGGCATCAGTTGCTCGGGCCTTGCTCGACGAAGGGATATCAGCTGCCCTCCCCGTGTGAGCACAAACACCTGTTAGAGGAGGCATGAGGTACGTCTGGGTGTAAGTCGTATAGTCCCCCTCCCCAATGAAGAAGTCTGCATCTCCACCCCGCATGAAGTTAGTGATCTCCTGAGAAGAGACTCTCTGTGGCTCGCATAGAAAGCGGAGGTGTAAGGGAACCGACAGTAATGGCAGACCCAGTGTCTAGTGCATGAAGCGCTCACCTAGAAACCAGGCTCCGGCAAACTGAAATCTGGCACCCTCTGGCATCGTCGCCCAGGGCTACCATGTGATCTGCAGACAGAAAGTGCATAGATAGATTAGTTGTCATTAGATATGTAAAATGAATTAACGCTGAAAGTACTTTTTCAAAAAAATCTGTTTTCTCAAACGATTTGCCAGATTTGGACTCTTTGGTTCAGATTAAGAACCGTGACACAAATCGAGTCCGAACTGTAGCACGAGGCCCACGCGGGCGCTGTTACACCCTCACTGTGTCGAAATACTGGCGTAGGAATGAGAGGGTCTCTTGGGTCCTCGGCTGGCACCGACCGTCGTATCGATGAGAATATGGCACCTCAAGAGGTGTCTCGACCTCCAACTCTGGAGCAAGCGCCGAGAAATAGGTGTAGATCTATAGCTGTAAAAAGCAAAAGGGCGGCAGTGAGAACACAGATAAACACAAATAATGTGGAAAACAGAGTATGTGTGCAATTTCCAGAAAACGTAGAATGCAAAGAATACAGAATACAGAAAATGCTGAAAGCGAAGTGTGTAGTGCAATGTATAGAAAGTACCGATGCAGAGATTAGACTATGTGTACCCAGTGTACAGTGTGCGGTGTGTGCAGTGTACCGAAAGTGCAAAGCAGAAAGCATGGTAGAAAATGTAAAGCTGAAAAGTAAAACATACCTCCCAGGCTCTCCAATAGCCGCTAACTTTGTTCCCATTCCTGCGGGAGGTCGAGCTCATGTAGCAGTATAGGGTGGCGAGGCCGGCACTGCCCTAATCATAATGACGATAAGTCCACTAAGGTGCTCAAAAGATATAGCCTGACTATGTTCGCCCTGTCGACAAACAAGATAGTGCCGAAGAGGAACATCAGGAAACCTCGGGTATACTGCTCGGTCCTCTCTATAGTCACCGGGTCTGTCCCTCTGAAGTGGTCTGTGAACCAGGTGTATCGGACCATCCCTGATCAGAAGATAGGCGGGTGTGCTCCCAGTAAATAGGTCCAAGCGGCCTCCCACTCACCCATATCAGAGTCGTATGGGATCGGCCGATCCCCTACCTTGAGGCCTGTCAACATGGAGAAATCACATGGGGTCATCATCATATCCCCGGTGGTAGAGAAATGGAAGGAGTTGGTGGTATCCCACTATCTCTTTACTAGTGCGCCCAAGAGGGTCTTGCTCGCCATGAGGTGCGACAGCCCCATGTAGAACAAACCGAACCCCACCTCATCGATGATCTGGTGAATGCCGTCGGAGAGGTCCATGTACCACTCCCTCGCTGCGGTGGACCCATGTTCGCAGGTAAAATGGGAGTCTACTAGTGTTTAGAATGATCAGAAGAAATACAGTGTGTGAATATGTTCAGAATGAGCAGATGAAATACAATGCAAAAGTGCAAGCTATGCAAGAAATGTAAAGTACATCGCAGAAAATGTAAGAATGCAGTGCATACCTCGGAGGCACCGTGAGACATGTGAGACTCTAGCTCTCGCAGCAGGAGATCTACTGGTGCGCATCGTGCAAACCCTCTGAGGTGACAGACTGTACTGGGCGGTAGTGCATGTGCCTCAGGCCAGTACCTCTTTGGGTCGAAAGGTCAGACTCTAGGCGGCAATCGTATGTAGTCGGGATCCCCCTCTATCCCTAGAGAACCCCCGTCGTGTGGAGCGTCATCTGCCATCTGGAAAAAAGGTGAGAAAGTAGGCAAAAATGAGCAAAATAGGCGAAAACTGCTGAAAGTCAACAAAAGTAAACACTCGGAGAGAGAAAATGAGAGAAAAAGTCAAAGCCTGGGAAAATGCGCCAAAGTCAAGATAAATTTGAGGGAAACAAACCTCGAGTGGTGAAAATGGAGAAAAAGCTCCGAAAACAAATTTTAATCGGTTCAAAACGAAGGAAATCGAAAGGTTTTAGCGAATCAACTTCGTAAGGGGTGTTGGAAAACGCGCGTAAAGCACGGATCTATGAGGAAAAAGTGTCTAAGGATGGAGATGAGTCAATTTTGGCACTGTAGGTGTGAGGAAATGTTATATAGGAATGTGTTTTTAAAGATCTCCATGCAAAAAGACCGAAATAACCCAGAATTACCACAATTGTCTGACCGGCCAGTTTTTGTGGCCTACTAGCCACTTAGGTGGCCGACATGGCTTCAGGATGGCCGGCAGGTGTTCAGTGTTCTCCCTGTGTGTTTTTATGCTGTTTTGTGTCCTTCGATCTCGAGAAAGTGCAAGAAAAGTTCATTTTTCAACTCAAAGTGTCTCTGCGGAAGTTTCAACTCATGTCTTCGATTCATGACTCATCGTCAGCCGGCATGAACGAGGTGCATCCTTTTGAAGTATATTGTAATTCCTCCGACAGGTAAACCGGAGGTTGCAATTGAATCAGTCTTGTTAAGACGCACATTTCTTTATTCGGTGTTTTGCATCGAACATGCTATTGATGTTGCATTGAACATGCATTGTTATTATTGAGCATAAAATATGCACTTCTCACGTTTGCATAGAATATGCACTTCTCACGCTAGCATAGAATATGCACTTCTTACATTCGCATAGAACATGCATTCGGTATTAAGCATAGAACATGCTGTTAATCTTGCATAGAGCATACATTCTTATTAGATCGTATCTGTCAAGTTTCTTTCTTATGCAGGCACGGTATTGTATGTACGGTTCATTCAGAGGATCTCCAGGAAAGATCATTCCTGTCTTTTGACTTTCTGGTTTGGTTAGAAGCATTGGGTTGTGTGCCTGATGTTTATTCTCTGTTTTGGTTAGAAGCATTGGGTTGTGTGCCTGATGTTTATACCTTTCTTGCTTTGGTTAGAAACACTTGGGTTATGTGCCTAATGTTTATACCACTCCTTGTTTTGGTTAGAAACATTGGGTTGTGTGCCTGATGTTTATACCTCTCTTGCTTTGACTAGAAGTATTGGGTTGTGTGCCTGATGTTTATTCTCTATTTTGGTTAGAAGCATTGGAACGTGTGCCCGATGTTTATACCACCCTTCCGATTAGAAGCGTTTGGAACGTGTTTCGACGCTTATACCATTCTGTTTTGGTTAGAAACATTGGAACGTGCTCTGATGTTTATACCACCCTCCGTTGTTTGCACCGCTCTCTTTTCCCTCTCGCGCGTCACGCGTTAGGACATTTTGGTTAAATGCATTTGGACGGATTCCAATGCTTATATTGCTTTTTGTTTTGGTTGAATAATAGTTGGGTGTGTTTCACTTGTTATTATTGTTCTCAGTGGTTCGGAACCTTAGGGTGTATCCCTAGGTTCACGCTATCTCACTCCTCACGTGTGCCATGCGTTAGGATCTTGTTTCACACCTTGGGTGTTCCCGAGAGTTGTGTTGTTCTTTATCTTTCATGCGTAAGGCACAGTTAAGATTGCATATTTTTCTTACATCCTTTTTGCATGAAATGTGGTTTGGTTCGTGTTTACTGGCTTATGTACGAGTTTGCTGTAGTGTTTCTTTGCATAACATTTGCATCTAGATGTTTCATTACAGCCCTCATTGCATGATCATAAGTTATGTTTTGCATCGTGCATATCATTTGCATCTTACCCTAGAAATACACTGGTTTGATTCCTTGCAAAGGGATATGTAGGCAGTTTGCGGGGGCAACCGTTCTTTGTTTTGTTTGCTTGTTTGTCTGAGTCTTCAGCCTTGTCAAAAATGGGTCGTCTCTAGGCTTTGACATTCACTCCTGTCATTTCATGACTTCCGAGTTCTGTCAAAGAGGGGCAACTGTAGACATCCCATTTTTGATCGACCTCAAGACTTAGACGTCATCGTTTGTGGGCTCGATGATTGTGCATGTTTGTGCTCGTTTTGAGTGCCCGAAGTTCTCGGTAGAACGCCTTGTCTTTAAGCCTCTAAACCCTCTTTGTTTTGTGCTTATTTTTGGGCCAAACCTGGGTGCCTCTTGTCTGGAGGGGGGAGGGGCCTTGTTGGCTACTTCTTGGCCTTGTCGGCCACTTGAAGTGGTCGGTCGGCTAGGTGAGGTGGTCGGCCGGCCACCTAAAGCAGCCGACGGCCATTTTTCTCCTTTTTTAGATATTTTCTTAGCCAGCTGTGCCAGCTGTTGTTCACTGAATGCCATCTCCATACACGTGTATGGAGGGATGAATGCAAGCCTTTGGCTTGATTTTCTATATAATGGGGGATCTTTCCCCCATTTGGGGAGGTTAGATAATTTGTGAGCAAATTTCCTCTCTCTCTCTCTCTCTCTCTCTCTCTCTCTCTCTTTCTCTCTCTCCCTCCCTATTTTGCACTTGATGATTAGAATTCTCTACACTTTTGCACTAAGACCCTTAACCAAGCATCTTCATCTTGGAGCTGAGGTTCTTTGAGGCTTAGTTTGAGCTCCTAAGGGTGGTTTAAGCTCAGAATTGTGACTGATTTTGTGCTGTGCTTCAAGAGGTTAAGACTTACCTTGTAGGCTTTCTTTTACTCAATTGAATTGCCATATTTTTACACTATTTTTGGCCTGGTTTCAACTACAAAAAACTCTGATTTTTGTGCCTTAACATGTTGGTTTGAGGTTATTTTGTGCAAAGGGGTGGTCCACCCTTCTTGTTGCCTAATTGTGAAGCTTTTTGCATCATCTTTTAGCATATTCAAACCAAACCTTTTGGCCCTTTAAACCACTGAAATTTAGAGTTATTTCAGTGGTAAAAAGCATGTTTTGAAGTCCAAAAATGGAGGGGGTAGTTTCCCCTTCTTGTGTCTCACTTCCATGCCTAGTTAGCATCCTATGGTAACATGTTTTTATGGCTTAACCTAGCTTAATTCAGGCATGTTTTAGGCTCTGATTTGACATGATTTAGCTCTATTTTGGGCTGCTTTGATCATATGAACCATGTTTTGCATAGTTATAGTGTAAATGCCTTCACTAGTTCAGTGTTTTAGGCCTCTAAACATGTTTTGCTTGAGATTGCATGTTGTAGTGTCATTTAACATGTAAGTTCAGTGTATATAGCTCTGTCACATGTTCATTTGTTTCACTCTTTCATTGCTTTTGAGAGTTGTGTTTTGAGTCTTGTTTGCAAGCTAACATATGAGCATGTTTTTTAGCATGTTGTACCTCAATCTTAGCAAGTTTTAGCCACTGTTTTGGCATGTTTTAACTCTATTTTGAGTTGGTTTGATCATATGAGACTTGCTTTGTATGCTTGTAGAGCAATTGTGCTTGATAGCCTAGTTTTTGCTATGTGTTAGCTTTTCGTTCTAGCTATTCTTGGCTTGCTTCAAGCATGTTTTAGGACTCATTTTAGGCTGTCTTAGGATTGTTTTAAAGTGTTTGCACCTTTTGAGCTTTGTATTGCATGGCTATAGAGTAATTGGCTTCACTAGTTTGGTGATGTAAGGCCTTGGGTACTACTTGCATATGTTGGTTGCATGATTTAGTGTCATTTTGCATATCATTTCAGCACTGAAACATCTGTAACCTCCCTCTATTCTTCACTCTTTACTTTGTTTTGAAAGTGACTTCGGACCCCTTGTAAGCTTGAGTGTGGAATTGAGACCCTCATGCTTAATGGTTTAATTCCTTTGGGAGTTCATTACCAATAGCATGTGGCCTTTTTCATGTTCAAGGCACTTGTGGATTAAGCCTACTTTCAATTAGAGGACATTCACCTTTTGGACTAATCAATTAAAGAATGGATTAGTAAGTTAAAATGTGTAAACCAAACGAACAAAGTAAAACTTGAGCAAGAAAAGCATCGTTATGTTGCATTGCATGTGTTCGGATCGGACGTTAATCCGAATACAAGAAATGTGGGACGTTTCATACTTAAAGTGATGAAAGATACCATTTTTCTTAGTCACCGTCACCCTTGATCATGCATGATAGGGTGGTGGTCCTTTGAGTCTTATTTGTGCATTCATTAAGCTTGTACAAACTTGACTCTTTGGCCATCATGCATTGAAAATGCTTGATTGGTGGTTTGAGAGCCAAGTGCTACACTCCTTTGAGTTTGAGAAATGATAAGGAGGGTGGCAGTACACACATTTCTTGAAAAATGCATTGCTTTGCCTCTGTTACAGCAAAAATAGAAGTCTGGAAAAGGGTCGACCGGCCAGTTAAGGTGGCTGACAGCCACTTTTTGTAGCCAACCGGCCACCAGTCAATTTTTGTGCAAATGAGTTCTTGTGTTGGAGTAGAGGCAATCAGGAAGTTGGTATAATGTTCAGAGATCAAAACAAGTGCAAACAGAGGCAACCGATGACAAGGCGATGGATTTTTAGGAGGAAGCCAACCGAGCATGCATGTTTCCCTCGCCCGTTAGGCCATTTAATTGCTTTATTAGTTAGTTGTAGCTAATTAATACAAGTGTTGTAATTAATTAGTTTAATCCGTTTTGTAATAATTATCTTAGCTTAGTATAGCTTAGCTTATTCATTCAGACCCTCCTTCGAGAGGGCATAATGTTGTAATAAGTGTGCATGCGTGTGTGTATGTCTTTTTACCCCCCGTCTTTCTCTCTTTTATTTATCCGCTTTTGATGGTTAGATTAGGGATCATGTTTCAATTAGCATACCTTATGCTTGCATGTTTGTATCCATTCATTTGTCTTGCATGCACGGAGGCTCGGCGCATCATTCAAACTGCATTGCAATTTCTATACTTCTTTGAATACGTGTTTTAAAGCATGCTATCAAAGTGTTGCAAATCATATGCCATATTAGTAGCCGAGCCTATTAATTTCATATTACATGTGTTGCATTAGGCATCTTACATAGTTAGGATCATGCATATTTCTAACTAGCTTTTGTTTTGGCTTGGAGTACTCGGTGAGTTTTACGCTTTAGCATGCTTGCATGAGTGCGATTGCCATATTGCCATGTTTTGCATGCTTGCCATGTGGCTATGTACCATTTGATTAACTGCATGAATACCTGTGGATGAAGGCTTTGTTGCTTGAATTGGAACAATTCAACAAATGTGATTTTTAAGCCCACCTTGCAAAGTGGCAAATCATGTTTTAAGCCCCCTTGAGGTGGCAAATCCGCGTTTTAGACCACTTGAGGGTGGCAAATTCAAACCATTTTCGAAAGCAAACATGAGTTGAATTCGTTACAATTCTTGTGATTTTAGCCTATATTTACTTGTGTGTGCGTTACGTAGTAAAGTTAGCTAATAACCGGAATAAGAACACATGAGGTTTATAAAACAACATATCATGATTAGTAGAGGCTGATCTTTTGATCGGGCGAGCAGGGGTGCTCATTTCAGGACCTTCCCCTCTCGTACCCAAGTTCCCGAGCCGAGGCAACTTTGTTGATGACGGACATGTGGCTTTTGGCACAAGTCAGGGTTTCTTAAATTTTTTCAAAATAAAATATTTAGGTGGCGATTCTGTAATCTGGCAAAGTAGTCCAGTTTTGGCATTATTTGATTCAAAATCGATTTTCCAAAATGATTTGCCGGATTGGACTCTTTAGTGTTTATCAATTTCACATTGCACTTTGTGAGATTAGATTCAGAACCGTGACAGGAGTTCGAACTGTAGTACCAATTTGAGCTCTCCGAAAGGGGGCGCGAAGAAAGTCGAGCTACACCAATGCAACAATTATAGATGTAAGCAAATGTTCTTCCATTTTTATTCTTCAACACAACTTGTTACCATTGTGATTACAATCCCCATTTCCCTTTTCAATGCAATTTCACGAGATAAATATGTATTCATTTGAACCCATCAAGAGTAACAACATTTCCACACTTTAAGCATTCTCAACAAATTAGTCCCTTCATGATTATATCAACATTGCTAAACAACAACTTCCAAAACCACCAATGCTCATATATTCTAAATTCTCTCATGTCAACATTTGTCATAGTGTTAGTCAAATATCAATTTCACAACATTACCACATTTTTCTCAAATTTCCCAAATTTTTAGGGTTTCCATAAAATAGGATTTTCTCTTCATTTCAAAATAAATTTGTTCAAACTAATGCTCTTCTACAACATAATGAACCAAAATCTCAAGACATTTTGGAAACATTTAGGAAATCCACTTTTAAAATCATTCATACTCTTGAGCCAAAAGTCAAATCTTAATGTCACCCAAAGGAGTTCCACAATCAATAAAATTTTGCAAATATATATATATATAACTCTAGGAACTTCCCTACCGTAAGTTTTGGAGTAAAATAGATGAGAAACCCCCAAATTTGACGATGTTGAAATCCAATCTCCACCGCACAAGACGAAGCCCTCGGTTAGCTCTTCAAAATTAATGAAGGATGTTGGGTCAAAACTCTAATGGATCTAAAGAAATCAAGGTTTTGATCTTGTTTGGTGTAGATAAATGTAGAGAGAAGGTAGAGAAATGGGTTCTTAGAGAGAGAGAGAGGTACACAAAAAGTGATATACACACAGCCCAAGAAGAGAGAAAAAAGCAGAATTTTAAGACACAAACCCGTCCCGCACGTACGGCACCCATTCCCGCACGTGCGGCAACTCCCTCTGCACATGCTGCAACTCCCGTACATGCAACACTTATTCCCTGCACTACTCTCCACACGTGTATATAATGCAGTAGCCAAACCCAAACTCCTCTCTCTCACTGCATGTGTGGCCACCTTTCTCGCACATGCGGCCCCTCTTCCGTACATGCGGCTCTCACCCCAGCACGTGCCGCCTTGCTCTCAGTCAAAAAAATTCAGCAACTCCACCCGAGACACCTCGGATCCAACCTTGCACCTTTCAAAGCAAGTGAAACTCAAAATCGAAATAAATAAGAACGAAAATTTTGAGAGCAAGTTTTCAAAAACAACGAACTCGACGGTTGACAGAACCTCACATTAAAACCTTACACTATAACAAGAGTAGACCCAATAATAACTCAAAGAGAACGAGACAAAAAACGTATCCAATCATCACATGTCGACACCAGCAAAGGCTGGTGTCGACCCTAAATTTCGGTAGCTATCTAAGAACCTAGCAGTAAGATGACCCTAGGAGCTGAACAAGACAAAGGAAAGGAGGTAGTGTCGACACCAACCAGGATGGTATCGACCCCTGAAGCCAAAACCAACTATGAAGGGAAAAGAACGACTGCCACGGATATGGTTTCCTGGATTCGAAAGCAATAAATGGGTCGAGTCTAAGCCCGAATTGCTATAACCTCCCATTTTTAAGGAATTTCGTCCCCAAAATTTTAAATTAATAACAATATCATATTTAAACCAATTACATCAATGATAGTAATTCATTTTCGTCTTTATGACCCATCCACCAGTCATTCATTCTCACTACCGTGATAAACATGTTCTCAGTATTGATCACACAGTTCACATTTCCAAAACATACACAATGTATATATTACATTAACATGATAAGATTTTCAATACAAATTTAAACATCGACAAATAGGTCCGAATATTTCTCACGGACTTCCACCTCACATTCCCAAGTTTCTTCCTCAACCCTGTGGTGTCTATATAACACCTTTACCACTTGCTACACGAGACTTGGTCTCGAGTGTCTAAAACTGTAACTGGTCTCTTCTTATACGAGATATCCTTATCTACCTCTAGCTTGGTCCAGTCCAACACGTGCGATGGATCTGGCTCATACTTCCGAAGCATGCAAATGTGAAACACGTCATCGATCCCGAAAAGCTGTGGTGGCAAGGCCAAACGGTAAGCTACCTCTCCAATCTACTCTAGGATCTCAAAAGATCCAATAAACCTAAGAGACAATTTCCCATTCTTCCCAAACCTCATCAAACCTCACCTAGGTGATATTTTCAAGAAGACGTGACCTCCTACCTCAAAAGGTAACAGTCTCCTCGTACGGTCAGCATAGCCCTTCTGACGACTCTGAGCCGTGACTAACCTCTTACAAATATGGGCGACCTTCTCTGTTGTTTACCGGACTAACTCAGGACCTAACATAGGTGCATCACCCACCTCGGCTCAACACACGGGAGATTTACATGGTTGGCCGTATAAGGCCTCAAACGGTGTTATGCCAGGACTTAACTGGAAGCTATTGTTAAACTTCACGAAAGGCAAGTGTTTCTCCCATGACCCCTTAAAGTTAATAACACAACCCCGAAGCATATCCTCAAGGATCTGAAGGGTACGCTTTGACTGCCCGTCAGTTTAAGAATGATAAGTAGTTCTAAAAGTTAACTTAGTACCCAAGGCATTTTGTAGGCTTTGCCACAACCGAGCCGTGAAAAGTAGATCTCTATCTGAAAGAATAGTAACTGGGACCCCATGAAGTTGAACAATGTCTCTAATATAAAGTTCGGCAAGATAATCTACCGAGTCACTCGTGCGCATAGGTACAAAGTGCGCTGACTTAGTTAACCGATCAACTATTACCCAAATGGCATCATTACCCCGTTGAGTCCTCGGAAGATCCACAACAAAATCCATCGTAACATGTTCCCACTTTCACTCAGCTATAGGCAAGGGTGGCAACAAACCTACTGGCCTCTGATGCTTGGCCTTCACTTGTTGACAAGTAAGGCATCTTGATACGAATAAGGATACATCTTTCTTCATTCCTCTTTACTAGAACTGGCGGCTAAGGTCAAGGTACATTTTTGTGCCTCCCAAATGTACTGCAAGGCGTGAATGGTGGAACTCTAGGAGTACCTCCTCTCAATACGATACTGGCACGAAAATATGGTCAACGTATCTAACACTCGAGTCAGAATACACGTTCAAGCCTTTCTCTACCTTCCCACTAGATGTCTTCTCCTGGAGGGTTTCCATCTCAAGGTCACCCCTCTGTGCTTCTATAACTCGGCTCACAAGTGTAGGTTGTGCAACTATCAAAAACAAAGTTGCCGACGTAACGAACTCGCTAAGATGCAAGTCAAACTTGCCAATCACACACAACATCTCCCATTCCTGGATGGCAATACTCGCTACACTGCTAAAGGATTTTCTACTCAAGGCATTGGCCACTACATTGGCCTTTCCCAGATGATAGTGCAACTCAAAGTCATAATTCTTCATAAACTCTATCCAACTTCTCTATTTCAGATTCAGATCTTTTTATGAAAACAGATACTTCAAACTCTTGTGATCGGAGAATACCTCAAATCTCTCGCCATAAAACTAATGCCTCCAAATCTTCAAGGCAAAGATCACATTTGTTAACTCTAGGTAATGAGTAGGGTAATTTCTCTCGTGTGTTTTCAACTGCCGTGAACCATAAGCTACTACCTTCCCCTCCTGCATCAAGACACAACCCCAAACCTTCCTGAGATACATCACAATATATCAAATAACCTAAACCCCTCTCTGGAATAATCAATACTGGAGTAGTAGTAAGTCTAACCTTAAGCTCCTGGAACGACTTCTCGCAAGTCTCACTCCACACAAATTGATTCTCTTCCCTGTCAGCCTAGTCAAAGGTGAGGCTAATCTAGAGAAACATTTCACAAAACGGCGATAATACCTGGCCAACCCCAAGAAACTACGAATCTCAAAGACGTTCTTTGTTCCCAATCTTGTACTGCTTCTATCTTGGAGGAATCTATAGTCACCCCTTCTCTAGACACTACATAGCTTAAGAACTTGACTTCTTTCAACTAGAATTTACACTTTCCAAACTTAGCATACACTTTGTGGACTCTAAGAAACTTGAGCACAACTTGCAAGTGTTCCTTGTGTTCTTCCTTAGAAGGTGAGTAAATCAAAATGTTGTCAACAAAGACGACCACAAAATGGTCCAGGAACTCTCGAAAGATCTTATTCATTAAATGCATAAACATAGTAGGTGTGTTGGTTAACCCAAAAGGCATCACTAGGAATTCGTAATGGTCATACCACGTACAAAATGTCATTTTCTGGATATTCTCCTCCTTCACTCTCAGTTGATGGTAACCCGATCTCAAATCTATTTTAGAAAAGCAACAAGACCCCTTCAACTGGTTAAACAAATCATCTATACGAGGCATTGGGTACTTGTTTTTGACAGTTACCTGGTTCAACTTTTGGTAGCCAATACAAAGTCGCATTGTACCATCATTCTTCTTGGCAAAGAGAGCCAGTCCTCTCCAAGGTGATGTACTAGGGTAGATATAGCCTTTGTCTAACAATTCCTAGAGTTGAATCTTCAACTCACTCAACTTAGTGGGTGCAAATCTACATGGTACCATACAAATTGGTGTCATACCAGATACTAAGTCAATAGAGAACTCAATCTCACGGTGAAGTGGTAAACTACTGAGATCCTCAGGAAAGACATCCGGGTATTCACAAACTACCCTTGGCAATTCAACTCGGACTTCATCACACTCACTACCCAAGAAGTTTGCAAGGAGACAACTAAGCTCACTCCGATCTCGTGGATCACATACCGGTAATGAAGCTCTATTGTAGACACCCTATTTGACCGCCCTTAAGACTTGGGCTCCTCATGCTGAACACTCGATGATGAAATGTTACGTTGTGCAATCGTTCAATTCTTCAGCAAAATGATTCAGTTTCAAACTTTAAAACCTAAACCTTGCACCCCTTTTGGACCAAAACCTTATTTTTTTCTGGCCTAACCACTTAGAGAAGAGCTGGCCAACAAGTGGCCGGCAGGCCATTTTCAGGTCGCCAACCGCCTCTTCATGGCCGACCGGCTATGTTTGCCGACAGCAAATATTTTATAGTAGCCAACTATCCCTATGTGCATGCTTTGCACCGGCTGTCTCTTTACAGATATTTCTGATGTGAGATGTTGTTTTTCTACAAATACATGACCTCCCCTTATGGTTTGGGGTTAGAAAATTTTACCAAGAGCCATAACTTGTCCAACACACTTCCCTCATCTCCTGCATTATACATACACTATACATACACCTTCTAAGCTAAAACTTGAGGCTTTTGCTGAGATTCTTAAAGATAATTTCAGATCCTAGAGAGTTTTAAGCTTGTGGTTTGTGAATTAAGAAGAACACCTTCTCTTTAAAGGGGTAATCTTTGAACTCTTTAACCATCTTTTCTTCCTCTTTTTCTTGTATTTTCATACTGATTTCAGAGTTTTTTTTTTAGGCTTAAAATGTGATTTAAAGTCACAAAAAGATGAGGGGTTAGCCACTCTTCCTTAGGCCTTGTTCCATAGCTTGTTGCTTTGCCTTTTTGCACTTTATTTCTTTTGGTCTTGGCCACTGTTTGTTTGTTTGTTTTTTTTTTTCAAGTTTAGGGGCTGTTTAATGTGTTTATTTAATTTATGCTTTGAATATTACACTTGTGTTGTTGTGAGTCCTCATGGATTTGGTGTATAGGCCATAGATTCCAATCCATTTGAGTTGATAGCCCTTTTCCTTTATTTATTTTTTTTTTTATAGCTTTCATATATATTCATGTCATTGTAACCATCCACCTTTTCATTAGCACTCTGAAATCTCCCTCATTTATTTATTTCTTTTGATTAAGAGTTGTATCAAACAAAAGATTGCCGCTCAAGGTATAAGAAAGAACCCCTCATGCTAAATGACTTAATCTCTTCGGAGGTTCATTACAAATGTATTACATCTCTCTTATGCTAAGCATGATCTTTTGTCTGACACTTCCCTTTATCGCCGGTGCATATTTCTAAGGGACTAATTTTTTAGTTAGACCCTTAGAAATCATTATTGGGTTTGGATTTGGAGTCATTATCGCTCATTTCCGGTTTGATTCCGAATTTATTATCACTTGTAAATGAGTTTGATTCTTCATTTGTAATTTTCCCTGCAGAAAAGGGCTTGAAAAGCTCATTTCTCGAGTCAAGTCATGCTTGTTATAGTGGACATAATCATCACCTTTGGACAAAAAGGAAGAAAAGATAAGAAAATGGAAAGGTAAAATAAAAAGACTAATAAACACTACAAGAAATTGCGGGCTTGTTTGGTTTGTTTTTCAGAAAAATTTTTGGGAGAAATTCTCTACAAACAAATTTTCAAGAGTAATCAAACCAAACAAAATTTTCCCAAAAAAATTTCAAAATTTTGTTTGGTTACCTACTTTCCAAAATCTCTCTCTCTCTCTCTCATACATATCAAATCAATCACTTTTTTTAAAACTCTCTCCCCAAAACAATTTTCCAAATCCATTTCTGAAAAAAGGCAATCCAAACAAGTTTTCGTACTTTTTATCTCAAAAACTACTCTGCAAACACAAACCAAACAAGCCCTGAATTTTTCGCAATGCAACAAAATATGTTGCTAAAAGGAAAAACTCGTCGACAAAAAGTTTCGCCGACACATAGAGCTACGTTGGCAGCCCATAGGTAAAAGTGAGTCGGCAAAAATTTTTTCCAACAAAATTATCATTGCATTGGTAAAAGTGACTGTAACAACCTCGGCCTGTGATTAACTGGTAAATCATGATTAAAGAATCCTAATAAGTAATGAAAGTGAAATTTTGCATTAATTGCATATGTTGTATGTTGTATGAGTTTCTATCTATTTTGTGTAGGAATATCTGTCTATGATTTGTTCTATTCTGCGAATTGAAGACCTTATCGACATCCGATCGAGAAATTGACTTGGTTTCTGTGATATTTAGAATTTTTATAATTTAATGGTAGGTTTAATTAAAATTTGATTCGAAGCAATTAAATTAGAATAATTAATGTCCATTGAATTAGCTTAATTAAGTTTAATCAATTCCACTAATGGCACCTATATAAGGTCCTTATACACTCTAGAGTTCCCACACACTTACACTTTTTCATCTTTTGAGGCTAAAAACGTGAGAGAAGGAGAATTAGAGTGTGAGAGTTGAATTCAAGAAGGAAATGAAGGAATTGCTAGAAATTTAAGGGAATTAGCTTGGAACCTTAGTGACTTCACCATCTAGAGCTTATTTGAGAAGTTGAGGTAACGATTCAACACCTAGATTCTATAATTATGAAGTCTAGAACATGAATTCAAGAGGATTAAGTTGAGTTAAGCAAGATTTGAGCTAATGAGTTGGTAGGAAGATCATATCATGCATGCATGTTCATTCCACCACAATTTGGGTTTGATTTCAAAGAATTCTCACATGCATGTACTTTCCTTGCTTTTGTTTTAAGAATTCAACATGTTTTTGTCCTTGACACCTCATTTGAACAAGGCTTGAAAGCTTAAAAGCCAAGAAACTTCATACATGTTATGTTCATGAAACATTAAGTTTGATTTCACATAATTGACATGCTTTTAAGCCTTGATTTTTGCGAAATTATCTTCAATTCATGATATTCTACAAGTTTCTTAATGTTTTCTTGAGTTTTGGCCCAAGAGGTTGAGTTTTGATGTGTTAAATTCGACTTTTGAGCTTGGGAGTGCAATTTGGAAATTCCAGAATTCTGCTTATCTGCTTGAGCGACAGATCCTGCGCTTGAGCGACCCCCTTTATTTTTGCACATCCACTCGAGTGACAAAAAGTTGGCTCGAGCATAAATTGCATGCTCCTAGAAGTTCTTATGTTTCGCAGACCGCGTGAGCGACAAGAGTTGTATTCAAGCGAAGACCTCAGTCACACGCTCGAGCGACCGTAGCGAAGAATTCATACAACCAGTACTTTTGCAGAGTTTACAGACCGCTTGAGTGAAGGAAGTTGTGCTTCAGGGACCACTCACATTTTTGACCCTCCGCTCGAGCGAGGTCCCTATTTTCAGCAAATCTGGCTACGTGCTTTCCAGTGCATTTTGGCATCCTCGTTGCATCCTAGGCATTCCTAGGCCATGATTAAGACATAATAATGAGGTTAAGACTTAGAAACACACTAAATGAAATAAGTTAAGTATTATTCGGGTGTGTGTTTCAAGTATGTATCTGTTATGTTTGTGTAGGTCACGGACCATAAGCTATTTGATTTGTCTGCTTCTGGAGCCATCTGTGAGTAATAACTTTGAAAAGCTATGTTCAATTATAAGTATTTTCTAAATGATATAAGATGAGCTGATTTCTGAAATAGTTTTTTTTGCATGAATGAATGGTTGCCGAATATTTCTGATATGTATTTGTGGCATTCTTTGCTTCAAATGACATTTGTTATCTATTCTATTACGTCCCAATTATGGGCCAACTGTACGTCTTATGAGCCAATTGTTATGGATCTGTAGACCGCCCGAACTCCGCTCCGCGCGCGAGGGCGCGAATTATGCTCATAGCTACTGTAGTTCAGACTCCTATCACGGTTCTGAATCTAATCTCACAAAGTACAATGTAAGACTGTAGACATCCCATTTTTGATCGACCTTAAGACTCAGACATCACCGATTGAGCGCTTGGTGATGTTGCATATCGTGCTTGTTCAGAAGTTTCAGAGTCTAGGCCGCGAGCCTTGCCTCCGGACTTCTGGACTCTTTCATGCTTTGTCTCGGTTTGCGAACCAGGCTCTGTTTTCTCTGTTTTCTCTTCCCAAAGGGAGGGAGAGGTCTTGTAGATCATCTCTTTGTGGCCGTAGGCTACGTTTCGTGGTCGGAGGCCATTTTGCCCGTTTGGAGTCCGGTTTTTAGTTTTTCGGAGCCGTTGGCCGTGTGCCTCGGTTCGGGACCGCTTAACCACCTCCGTTTGCTCCGATTTTTGGCATACATATTATTTTCTCCCTTTTGAGGGACACTGTGGCTCGAGAGACCAACTTCGTGGTCGAACACCACTTCCGGTGCCTAGCAGTTAGTTTTTGGGGCCTCGGGCTGCGCGTTTCGGCCCCCGAACCTCCATTTTGCATCAGTTTGGGCTCATTTTTGGTGGAGACCTTATTTTCACTGCTACGAAGGTCGTAGAAGGGTGGGAGGCCGGTAATTGTTCTGACAACCAGTTTTATTCCTCCATCGCCCTCCGTCGCCCGTTTTTCTCACTTGAAAGCCAATGTTGACCACCCTAAGGCCACTTTTTCCAGCCCTAAACCACATATTTGTGTTGTACACACCTAGGAGGCCACCAATATCATATGGCCGGCCAGTAATTGTGTGTGACCCTTTTGAACCCCTCCTAAAAGTGGGCTTTTCTCTCTCCTAGTTTACTTTCTCTCTCTCCTGGTTTACTTTCTCCAGTTTTTGACCACATGGTTGTGTTGTGCACACATGGGAGGCCACCAATCTGGGGTGGCCGGCCATTAATACTGCTTGACCCTTTTGACCCTTGGCCGATCGGCCATGGGGAAGGCCGACCGGCCACCTAAACCCTAGCAAACCAGCAGGCCTTGATCCTCTCTCTAGGTACATTACAGATATATATTTTGTTTCCCCCCAGATTGTGTATCCGGGGGGCTGCACTTTTGGGGGGAAACTTGAATTCATTTCCCCCCCTTTTCCCCCCCTCTTTCGCCTATATATCCAAGCCATTCCAGTAGCTTCAGGGGTTACAAAAATTTACCCTAAGCCTCCCACATTGTATCTCTCTCTCTCTACACTCCAAACCTCAAAATCCCTCAAATCCCACACCCCTTTCTACACCACCACATAGCACCACACCACCACCATCCTTTCCAACACTTGGAGCTGGTTTTCCAGAGCTTAGGAGCACCTTTCCTCAAGCCAAGAGCTGCTGGAGCTTGGTCTACAAGGGTGAGTCTTCATTCTCCCTCTTTTGTGCTTTATTTTGCTCAATATATTAGCTCCCTTTGCTTGCATATTCGGGCTCCAACCCTAAATGAAAATAGCATTATTTTGAGCTTCTTTTCATGTTTGTTTAAGGGCCTCTCCCTGTTTGAGACTTCCTTTTTACACTTGCTTCTTTACCTCTCTTGCATGCCTATTTCTTGCATAGTATTTTAGGCCGATTTTTAAACTGTTTTGAGCTTGGTTATAAACTGTAAAGTGGCTTATTTTGATCCCTTCTTCAACATTGTTGAAGGGCTCTTCACTATTTGAGGCTTCCTTTTGTCACTTACCTCTTTATCCCTCTTTTGGCCTTATTTTTGCATGTTTTGTTAGCCCCTTGTGCTTGTATTTTTGGGCTCTGGTCCGAACTGTAAATAGCCTTATTTTGACCCCATATTCATGTTTTATCAAGGGACTTTTGCCTTTTGAAGCTCCATTTTTACTCTTTGTGTTTAAACCTCTTTTTAGGCCTTATTTTGCATAGTATTTTAAGCTTGCATGTGCACTGTTTTGGGTTTGGTCACTAACTGTAAAACACCATGTTTTGGGCCCCTCTTCAACTTTGTTGAAGGGCCCTCCTCTGTTTGAGGCCAGTAACCATCACTTGCTTCTTTGTCTCCCTTTTGGCCCATTTCTTGCACAATGTTTTAGGCCTGTTTGTGTTTAGATCCGTGGCTTGTTGTAAACTGTAAAGTGTTTCATTTTGAGCCCCTCTTCAACTTTGTTGAAGGGCTCTTGGCCATTTAGGGCCAGAAGATGCTACTTGCTTCATTACCTCTCTCACGGGGCCATTTTTGCATGCTAGCTTAGCCCTATTTGTGTTCACCTTTTGGCCTTGCTTAAAACTGTAAATATGCATTTTTTGGGACTGTCTTGATTCTGTCTTCACACTTCATTTTCAAATAATGTATGCTTTGCATAGCCATAGGTCATTCCATGTACCTAATTTCATGTTTCGGGTCTCATTCCATGTATCGGGTGCCATGTTTCCATGTTCTGGGGCTGTTTTGCATCATATTTTGCTACTGAAATTTGCATGCTAGTATTCCATATTCCATGCCCTGCCATGTCTTGTTAGAGTGGCATTTGGTGCCTTAGGGCCGGTCCTTAGTTTGCGTGCATGTGTGTACGCATTTCGAGTGTCTCATTTTTCATCTCATGGCTATAGATGTGAGTGTGGCTGAGGTCCACTCATGTTGGTTTAAGTCCATTGCGCATTGTGTATGCCATTTCATTTCATAGCATTGCGTATGCTAGGTTGTATGTTAGAGCATTGGGTATGCCATGTTACCTCGTGCATCGTGTATGCCATCTCATAGCATTGTGCATGCTAGGTTGTATATTAGTTGTATTCGTGCATGTCATGCATATTGCATTGTGCTTAGGATAGGAGTTAGCCCGAGCACGGGAAACGAGGGACGTTTCGTACTTCGAGTGACGGAACGTGTCTCAATTCCCAGTCACCGACACTCCGGATTATCCATGATGGAGTTAGGTCTTGTTGTGTTTTTCATGTGCATTCATCCTATATTGAATTGTGCAATTCGACTCCTCGGCCACCATGCATCGAGATGCGTGATTAGTGGCACGAGGATCGAGGACTACACTCCCTGAAGAGTAGTCATACATACATATGTGTGTGTGTTCACCTTCAATTTGGGCTGTGTGTTCAGAAAATCAGTGTTTTGGGCTGCGTATTCAACTCTCAATCAGTGTGTGCTGCATGTTCACCTTCAATTTGGGCTGTGTGTTCAGAAAATCAG
>NW_021024644.1:1589748-1634571 GCF_004153795.1 Camellia sinensis | reverse complement strand
TGAATTGCGCATTAAAACCTTCCCATTTTTAAGGAATTTCGTCCCCCCAAATATTTTTAAATTAATAACGAATATCATATTTTAAACCAATTACCATCAATGATAGTAATTCATTTTCGTCTTTATGACCCATTCCACCAGTTCATTCATTCCTCACTACCGTGATATTAACATGTTTCTCAGTATTATCACACAGTCACATTTCCAAAACATACACAATGTATATATTACATTAACAATGATAAGCATTTTCAATACAAATTAAACATCGACAAATAGGTCCGAATATTTCTCACGGACTTCCACCTCACATTCCCAAGTTTCTTCCTCAACCCTGGTAGGTGTCTATATAACACCTTTACCACTTGCTACACGAGACTTGGTCTCGAGGTCTAAAACGTAACTGACGTCTCTTCGTTATACGAGATTATCCTTATCTACCGTCTAGCTTGGTCCAGTCCAACACGTGCGATATGGATCTGGCTCATACTCCGAAGCATGCAATGTGAACACCGTCATCGATTCCCGAAAAGCTGTGGTGGCAAGGCCAAACGGATAAGCTTACCTCCCCAATCTACTACTAGGACTCTCAAAAGATCCAATAAACCTAAGAGACCCAATTTCCCATTCTTCCCAAACCTTCATCAAAACCATCACCTAGGTGGATATTTTCAAGAAACGTGACTTCCTCTCCCATCAAAAGGTAACAGTCTCCTCGTACGGTCAGCATTAGCCCTTCATGACGACTCTGAGCCGTGAACTAACACTCTTACAAATTATGGGCGACTTTCTCTGTTGTTGTTACCGGACAACTCAGGACCTAACATCAGGGCATCACCCACCTCGGTCAACACACCGGGAGATTTGACCATGGTTGGCCGTATTCAAGGCCTCAAAACGGTTATGGCCAAGGACTTTAACTAGAAGCTATTGTTAAACTTTCAACGAAAGGACAAGTGTTTCTCCCTTGACCCCTCAAAAGTTAATTAACACAACCCCGAAGCATCTATCCTCAAGATCTTTGAAGGGTACGCTTTGACTGCCCGTCAGTTATAAGCAATGATAAGTAGTTCTAAATTAAACTTAGTACCAAGGCATTTTGTAGGCTTTGCCACAACCGAGCCGTGAAAAGATAGATCTCTATCGTGAAAGAATAGTAACTGGGACCCCCATGAAGCTTTGATACAATGTCTCTAATATAAAGTGTCGGCAAGGAGATAATCTACCGAGTCAGCTCCGTGCGCCATAGGTACAAAAGTGCGCTGACTTAGTTAACCGGATCAAACTATTACCAGAATGGCATTCCATATACCCCGTTGAGTCCTCGGAAGATCACAACAACAAAATCCATCGTAACCATGTTCCCACCTTTCACTCAAGCTAAAGCGCCAAGGGTGTGCAACAAACTACTGGCCTCTGATGCTTGGCCTTCCACTTGTTGACAAGTAAAAGGCATCTTTGATACGAATAAGGAACATCTTTCTCATTCCTCTTTACTAGAACTGGCGGCTAAGGTCAAGGTACATTTTTGTTGCCTCCCAAATGTACTGCAAGGCAAGTGGAAGTTGGAACTCTAGGAGTAACCTCCTCTCAATACGATACTGGCACGAAAATATGGTCAACGTATCTAACACTCGAGTCAGAATACACGTTTCAAGCCTTTCTTACCTTCCCACAGATGTCTTCTCCTGGAGGTTTCCATCTCAAGGTCACCCCTCTGTGCTTCTATAAACTCGGCTCACAAGTGTAGGTTGGTGCAACTATCAAAAACAAAGTTGCCGACGTAACGAACTCGCTAAGATGCAAGTCAAACTTGCCAATCACACACAACATCTCCCATTCCTGGATGGCAATACTCGCTACACTGCTAAAGGATTTTCTACTCAAGGCATTGGCCACTACATTGGCCTTTCCCAGATGATAGTGCAACTCAAAGTCATAAATTCTTCATAAAACTCTATCCACAACTTCTTCTATTTCAGATTCAGATCTTTTATGAAAACAGATACTTCAAACTCTTTGATCGGAGAATACCTCAAATCTCTCGCCATAAAACTAATGCCTCCAAATCTTCAAGGCAAAGATCACATTTGTTAACTCTAGGTATGAGTAGGGTAATTTCTCTCGTGTGTTTTCAACTGCCGTGAACCATAAGCTACTACCTTCCCCTCCTGCATCAAGACACAACCCCAAACCTTCCTGAGATACATCACAATATATCAAATAACCTAAACCCCTCCTGGAATAATCAATACTGGAGTAGTAGTAAGTTCTAACCTTAAGCTCCGTGGAACGACTTCTCCGCAAGTCTCACTCCACACAAATTGATTCTCTTCCCTGTCAGCCTAGTCAAAGGTGAGGCTAATCTAGAGAAACATTTTCACAAAACGGCGATAATACCTGGCCAACCCCAAGAAAACTACGAATCTCAAAGACGTTCTTTGTTCCCAATCTTGCACTGCTTCTATCCTTGGAGGAATCTATAGTCACCCCTTCTCTAGACACTAACTAGCCTAAGAACTTGACTTCTTTCAACTAGAATTTACACTTTCCAAACTTAGCATACACTTTGTGGACTCTAAGAAACTTGAGCACAACTTGCAAGTGTTCCTTGTGTTCTTCCTTAGAAGGTGAGTAAATCAAAATGTTGTCAACAAAGACGACCACAAAATGGTCCAGGAACTCTCGAAAGAATCTTATTCATTAAATACATTAAACATAGTAGGTGTGTTGGTTAACCCAAAAGGCATCACTAGGAATTCGTAATGGTCATACCACGTACAAAATGTCATTTTCTGGATATTCTCCTCCTTCACTCTCAGTTGATGTAACCCGATCTCAAATCTATTTTAGAAAAGAACAAGACCCCTTCAACTGGTTAAACAAATCATCTATACGAGGCATGGGTACTGTTTTTGACAGTTACCTGGTTCAACTTTTGGTAGCCAATACAAAGTCGCATTGTACCATCATTCTTCTTGGCAAAGAGAGCCAGTCCTCTCCAAGGTGAAGTTACTAGGGTAGATATAGCCTTTGTCTAACAATTCCTAGAGTTGAATCTTCAACTCACTCAACTTAGTGGTGCAAATCTACATTGGTACCATACAAATTGGTGTCATACCAGATACTAAGTCAATAGAGAACTCAATCTCACGGTGAAGTGGTAAACTACTGAGATCCTCAGGAAAGACATCCGGGTATTCACAAACTACCCTTGGCAATTCAACTCGGACTTCATCACACTCACTACCCAAGAAGTTTGCAAGGAGACAACTAAGCTCACTCCGATCTCGTGGATCACATACCGGTAATGAAGCTCTATTGTAGACACCCTATTTGACCGCCCTTAAGACTTGGGCTCCTTCATGCTGAACACTCGATGATGAAATGTTACGTTGTGCAATCGTTCAATTCTTCAGCAAAATGATTCAGTTTTCAAACTTTAAAACCTAAACCTTGCACCCCTTTTGGACCAAACCTTATATTTTTTCTGGCCTAACCACTTAGAGAAGAGCTGGCCAACAAGTGGCCGACAGGCCATTTTTAGGTCGCCAACCGCCTCTTCATGGCCGACCGGCTATGTTTGCCGACAGCAAATATTTTATAGTAGCCAACTATCCCTATGTTGCATGCTTTGCACCGGCTGTCCTTTACAGATATTTCTGATGTGAGATGTTGTTTTCTACAAATACATGACCTCCCCTTATGGTTTGGGGTTAGAAAATTTTACCAAGAGCCATAACTTGTCCAACACACTTCCCTCATCTCCTGCATTATACATACACTATACATACACCTTCTAAGCTAAAACTTGAGGCTTTTGCTGAGATTCTTAAAGATAATTTCAGATCCTAGAGAGTTTTTAAGCTTGTGGTTTGTGAATTAGAAGAACACCTTCTCTTTAAAGGGTAATCTTTGAACTCTTTAACCATCTTTTTCTTCCTCTTTTTCTTTGTATTTTCATACTGATTTCAGAGTTTTTTTTTTTTAGGCTTAAAATGTGATTTAAAGTCACAAAAATGAGGGGTTAGCCACTCTTCCTTAGGCCTTGTTCCATAGCTGTTGCTTTGCCTTTTTGCACTTATATTCTTTTGGTCTTGGCCACTGTTTGTGTTTGTTTTTTTTTTTCAAGTTTAGGGGCTGTTTAATGTGTTTATTTAATTTATGCTTTGAATATTACACTTGTGTTGTTGTGAGTCCTCATGGATTTGGTGTATAGGCCATAGATTCCAATCCATTTGAGTTGATAGCCCTTTTCCTTTATTTATTTATTTATTTTTTATAGCTTTCATATATATTCATGTCATTGTAACCATCCACCTTTTCATTAGCACTCTAAAATCTCCCTCATTATTTTATTTCTTTGATTAAGAGTTGTATCAAACAAAAGATTGCCGCTCAAGGTATAAGAAAGAACCCCTCATGCTAAATGACTTAATCTCTTCGGAGGTTCATTACAAATGTATTACATCTCTCTATGCTAAGCATGATTTTTGTCTGACACTTCCCTTTATCGCCGGTGCATATTTCTAAGGGACTAATTTTTTAGTTAGACCCTTAGAAATCATTTATTGGGTTTGGATTTGGAGTCATTATCGCTCATTTCCGGTTTGATTCCGAATTTATTATCACTTGTAAATGAGTTTGATTCTTCATTTGTAATTTTCCTGCAGAAAAGGGCTTGAAAAGCTCATTTCTCGAGTCAAGTCATGCTTGTTATAGTGGACATAATCATCACCTTTGGACAAAAAAGGAAGAAAAGATAAGAAAATGGAAAGGTAAATAAAAAGACTAATAAACACTATAAGAAATTGCGGGCTTGTTTGGTTTGGTTTTCAGAAAAATTTTGTGAGAAATTCTCTACAAACAAATTTTCAAGAGTAATCAAACCAAACAAAATTTTCCCAAAAAAATTTCAAAATTTTGTTTGGTTAACTACTTTCCAAAATCTCTCTCTCTCTCTCTTCATACATATCAAATCAATCACTTTTTTTAAAACTCTCTCCCCAAAACAATTTTCCAAATCCATTTCTGAAAAAAGGCAATCCAAACAAGTTTTCGTACTTTTTATCTCAAAAACTACTCTGCAAACACAACAAACAAGCCCTGAATTTTTCGCAATGCAACAAAATATGTTGCTAAAAGGAAAAACTCGTCGACAAAAAGTTTCGCCGACACATAGAGCTACGTGGCAGCCCATAGGTAAAAGTGAGTCGGCAAAAATTTTTTTCCAACAAAATTATCATTGCATTGGTAAAAGTGACTGTAACAACCTCGGCCTGTGATTAACTGGTAAATCATGATTAAAGAATCCTAATAAGTAATGAAAGTGAAATTTTGCATTAATTGCATATGTTGTATGTTGTATGAGTTTCTATCTATTTGTGTAGGAATATCTGTCTATGATTTGTTCTATTCTGCGAATTGAAGACCTTATCGACATCCGATCGAGAAATTGACTTGGTTTCTGTGATATTTAGAATTTTATAATTAATGGTAGGTTTAATTTAAATTTGATTCGAAGCAATTAAATTAGAATAATTAATGTCCATGAATTAGCTTAATTAAGTTTAATCAATTCCACTAATGGCACCTATATAAGGTCCTTATACACTCTAGAGTTCCCACACACTTACACTTTTTCATCTTTTGAGGCTAAAAACGTGAGAGAAGGAGAATTAGAGTGTGAGAGTTGAATTCAAGAAGGAAATGAAGGAATTGCTAGAAATTTAAGGAATTAGCTTGGAACCTTAGTGACTTCACCATCTAGAGCTTATTTGAGAAGTTGAGGTAACGATTCAACACCTAGATTCTATAATTATGAAGTCTAGAACATGAATTCAAGAGGATTAAGTTGAGTTAAGCAAGATTTGAGCTAATGAGTTGGTAGGAAGATCATATCATGCATGCATGTTCATTCCACCACAATTTGGGTTTGATTTCAAAGAATTCTCACATGCATGTACTTTCCTTGCTTTTGTTTTAAGAATTCAACATGTTTTTGTCCTTGACACCTCATTTGAACAAAGGCTTGAAAGCTTAAAAGCCAAGAAACTTCATACATGTTATGTTCATGAAACATTAAGTTTGATTTCACATAATTGACATGCTTTTAAGCCTTGATTTTTGCGAAATTATCTTCAATTCATGAGATTCTACAAGTTTCTTAATGTTTTCTTGAGTTTTGGCCCAAGAGGTTGAGTTTTGATGTGTTAAATTCGACTTTTGAGCTTGGAGTGCAATTTGGAAATTCCAGAATTCTGCTTACTGCTTGAGCGACAGATCCTGCGCTTGAGCGACCCCCTTTATTTTTGCACATCCACTCGAGTGACAAAAAGTTGGCTCGAGCATAAATTGCATGCTCCTAGAAGTTCTTATGTTTCGCAGACCGCGTGAGCGACAAGAGTTGTATTCAAGCGAAGACCTCAGTACACGCTCGAGCGACCGTAGCGAAGAATTCATACAACCAGTACTTTTGCAGAGTTTACAGACCGCTTGAGTGAAGGAAGTTGTGCTTCAGGGACCACTCACATTTTTGACCCTCGCGTGAGCGAGGTCCCTATTTTCAGCAAATCTGGCTACGTGCTTTCCAGTGCATTTTGGCATCCTCGTTGCATCCTAGGCATTCCTAGGCCATGATTAAGACATAATAATGAGGTTAAGACTTAGAAACACACTAAATGAAATAAGTTAAGTATTATTCGGGTGTGTGTTTCAAGTAGTTATCTGTTATGTTTGTGTAGGTCACGGACCATAAGCTATTTGATTTGTCTGCTTCTGGAGCCATCTGTGAGTAATAACTTTGAAAAGCTATGTTCAATTATAAGTATTTTCTAAATGATATAAGTGAGCTGATTTCTGAAATAGTTTTTTTGCATGAATGAATGGTTGCCGAATATTTCTGATATGTATTTGTGGCATTCTTTGCTTCAAATGACATTTGTTATCTATTCTATTACGTCCCAATTATGGGCCAACTGTACGTCTCATGAGCCAATTGTTATGGATCTGTTAGACCGCCCGAACTCCGCTCCGCGCGCGAGGGCGCGAATTATGCTCATAGCTACTGTAGTTCAGACTCCTATCACGGTTCTGAATCTAATCTCACAAAGTACAATGTAAGACTGTAGACATCCCATTTTTGATCGACCTTAAGACTCAGACATCACCGATTGAGCGCTTGGTGATGTTGCATATCGTGCTTGTTCAGAAGTTTCAGAGTCTAGGCTGCGAGCCTTGCCTCCGGACTTCTGGACTCTTTCATGCTTTGTCTCGGTTTGCGAACCAGGCTCTGTTTTCTCTGTTTTCTCTTCCCAAAGGGAGGGAGAGGTCTCGTAGATCATCTCTTTGTGGCCGTAGGCTACGTTTCGTGGTCGGAGGCCATTTTGCCCGTTTGGAGTCCGGTTTTCAGTTTTTCGGAGCCGTTGGCCGTGTGCCTCTGTTCGGACCGCTTAACCACCTCCGTTTGCTCCGATTTTTGGCATACATATTATTTTCTCCCTTTTGAGGACACTGCTTGGCTCGAGAGACCAACTTCGTGGTCGAACACCACTTCCGGTGCCAGCCAGTTAGTTTTTGGGGCCTCGGGCTGCGCGTTTCGGCCCGAACCTCCTTTTGCATCAGTTTGGGCTCATTTTTGTGGAGAACCTTATTTTCACTGCTACGAAGGTCGTTAGGAAGGGGGGAGGCCGTAATTGTTCTGACAACCAGTTTTATTCCTCCATCGCCCTCCGTCGCCCGTATTTTCTCACTTGAAAGCCAATAGTTGACCACCCTAAGGCCACTTTTTCCAGCCCTAAACCATATATTTGTGTTGTACACACCTGGGAGGCCACCAATATCACATGGCCACCAGTAATTGTGTTTGCCCCTTTTGAACCCTCCAAAAATGGGCTTTTCTCTCTCCTGGTTTACTTTCTCCAGTTTTTGACCACATGGTTGTGTTGTGCACACATGGGAGGCCACCAATCTGGGGTGGCCGGCCATTAATACTGCTTGACCCTTTTGACCTTGGCCGATCGGCCATGGGGAAGGCCGACCGGCCACCTAAACCCTAGCAAACCAGCAGGCCTTGATCTCTCTCTAGGTACATTACAGATAATATATTTGTTTCCCCCAGATTTTGTATCCGGGGCTGCACTTTTGGGGGGAAACTTGAATTCATTTCCCCCCCTTTTCCCCCCTCTTTCGCCTATATATCCAAGCCATTCCAGTAGCTTCAGGGTTACAAAAATTTACCCTAAGCTCCCACATTGTATCTTCTCTCTCTCTACACTCCAAACCCTCAAAATCCCTCAAATCCCACACCCCTTTCTACACCACCACATAGCACCACACCACCACCATCCTTTCCAACACTTGGAGCTGTTTTTCAGAGCTTAGAGCACCTTTCCTCAAGCCAAGAGCTGCTGGAGCTTGGTCTACAAGGGTGAGTCTTCATTCCCCTCTTTTGTGCTTTATTTTGCTCAATATATTAGGCCCTTTGCTTGCATATTCGGGCTCCAACCCAAATGAAAATAGCATTATTTTGAGCTTCTTTCATGTTTTTTAAGGCCCTTCCCTGTTGAGACTTCCTTTTTACACTTGCTTCTTTACCTCTCTTGCATGCCTATTTCTTGCATAGTATTTTAGGCCGATTTTTAAACTGTTTTGAGCTTGGTTATAAACTGTAAAGTGGCTTATTTTGATCCCTTCTTCAAATTGTTGAAGGCTCTTCACTATTGAGGCTTCCTTTTGTCACTTCCTCTTATCCCTCTTTTGCCTTATTTTTGCATGTTTTGTTAGCCCTTGTGCTTGTATTTTTGGGCTCTGTCCGAACTGTAAATAGCCTTATTTGACCCCATATTCATGTTTTATCAAGGGACTTTTGCCTTTGAAGCTCCATTTTTACCTTTTGTGTTTTAAACCTCTTTTAGGCCTTATTTTGCATAGTATTTTAAGCTTGCATGTGCACTGTTTTGGGTTGGTCACTAACTGTAAAACACCATGTTTTGGGCCCCTCTTCAACTTTGTTGAAGGGCCCTCCTCTTTTTGAGGCCAGTAACCATCACTGCTTCTTTGTCTCCCTTTTGCCCATTTCTTGCACAATGTTTTAGGCCTTTTGTGTTTAGATCCGTGGCTTGTTGTAAACTGTAAAGTGTTTCATTTTGAGCCCTCTTCAACTTTGTTGAAGGGCTCTTGGCCATTTAGGGCCAGAAGATGCTACTTGCTTCATTACCTCTCTCACGGGGCCATTTTTGCATGCTAGCTTAGCCCTATTTGTGTTCACCTTTTGGCCTTGCTTAAAACTGTAAATATGCATTTTTTGGGACTGTCTTGATTCTGTCTTCACACTTCATTTTCAAATAATGTTAGCTTTGCATAGCCATAGGGCATTCCATGTACCTAATTTCATGTTTCGGGTCTCATTCCATGTATCGGTGCCATGTTTCCATGTTCTGGGCTGTTTTGCATCATATTTTGCTACTGAAATTTGCATGCTAGTATTCCATATTCCATGCCCTGCCATGTCTTTTAGAGTGGCATTTGGTGCCTTAGGGCGGTCCTTAGTTTGCAGTGCGTGTGTACGCATTTCGAGTGTCTCATTTTTCATCTCATGGCTATAGATGTGAGTGTGGCTGAGGTCCACTCATGTTTTAAGTCCATTGCGCATTGTGTATGCCATTTCATTTCATAGCATTGCGTATGCTAGGTTGTATGTTAGAGCATTGGTATGCCATGTTACCCCGTGCTCGTGTATGCCATCTCATAGCATTGTGCATGCTAGGTTGTATATTAGTTGTATTCGTGCATGTCATGCAATATTGCATTGTGCTTAGGATAGGAGTTAGCCCGAGCACGGAAACGAGGGACGTTTCGTACTTCGAGTGACGGAACGTGTCTCAATTCCCAGTCACCGACACTCCGGATTATCCATGATGGAGTTAGGTCTTGTTGTGTTTTCATATGTATTCATTCTATATTGAGTTGCACAATTCGACTCCTCAGCCATCATGCATCGAGATGCGTGATTGGTGGCACGAGGATCGAGGCAGCATACATTTGTAAAAATACATTGCCATGCCCTTTTCCTGCTCTCTGTTGCAGCAAATCAAGAATCAGTAGCCTTTCAAAGGCCTTGCACAGCATTCCGGCATCAATCGCAAACAGAGGCTAATTGGGGCATCGCAGTGGATTTCCGTGTCAAGCAACCCGAGCATTCATCCATCATTTGGAATAGAGTCGAGGCAGTCCCTAGCTTGCATGCTAGTTTACCGCTTTCCTAGTTAAATTTGTTATTTAATTTGGATTCTGTACATATTTGGACTGTATTATTTATTTGGACTGTACTATTTATTTGGACTGTATATTATTTTATTCGGACCCTCTACGTGAGGCAATGTTGTAATAAGTGTGCGTGTGTGTGATGTATGTCTTCCAACCCACGTCTTTCTCCCTTTTATTTACCCACTTATGATGGTATATTAGGCATGTTTCAATTAGCATACAGTATGATAGCATGTTTGCATTCATTCATCTGTTTGCATGCACCGGGCTCGCGCATCATACTAACTGCATTGTTTTTCAATTCCAATGAAATCATGTTAGCTGTAGCATTTCATATGCCATGATTAGAATAGCCGAGCCTGCTATAGTTGCATTTTTGCAGTGTTGCATTAGGCATTTCTGTTATGTAGGATCATGCATGATTTTAATTAGTTTCTGTTTGGCTTGGAGTACTCGGTAAGTTTTATGCTTTAGCATCCTTGCATGTGTGTGAATGACTGCCATGATTGCATGCTTACCATGAGGCTATATGCTTATATATATAACTGCCTGAATGCCTGTGGGTGAAGGCTGGTTATTTGGATTGGAACAATTCATCAAATGTGTTTTAAGCCCACTAGATAGTGGCAAAATCATATTTTCTAAGCCCACCTGAGGGTGACAAATCCACGTCTTAGCCTACTTGCGAGTAGCACCATCAAACCATTTTCAAACAAACAAACATGAAATGTTTTGTTCCAATTCAGGCGATCCAGTCTATGCTTGTATGCTGTGCGCGATCACATAGTAATATGGGCATGATGCATGGAATAAGAACGCATAATGTTTTCAAAAATAGATATCATGGTTAGTAGAGGCCAATCTTTGATCGGGCGAGTGGGGGTGCTCACGAAGTGACCTTCCCCAATTGTACCCAAGTTCCCGAGCTGAGGCAACTTTGGTGATGACGGACACGTGGCCTTAGGCAAATGAGTCAGGGTTTCCTAAATTTCCCCAAAATAAAACATTTAGGTGGCGACTCTGTATCTGGCAAAGCAGTCCATGTTTGACACTTCTTTCAAAATCTGTTTTCTCAAAACGATTTGCCGAATTTGGACTCTTTGGTTCAGATTTAGAACCGTGACAAATTGAGAGTCCGAACTGTAATGAGCCCAATATCAAACGGAACGGGAGACTCATTCCTCCCAGGGCGTTCAGGGACGTCTACAAAGACTGATAAATCACCAAAGAGTCCAAATCTAGCAAATTGTTTTGGAAAACTGATTTTAATCAAAAAGCGCCAAACATGGACTGCTTTGCCAGATTTCAGAGTCGCTACCTAAATATTTTATTTTGGCAAATTTTGGAAACCCTGACTCGTGCCTAAGGCCACGTGTCCGTCATCACCAAAGTTGCCTCAGCTCGGAAACTTGGGTACGAGAGGGGAAGGTCCTGAAATGACCACCCCCGCTTGCCCGATCAAAGATCGGCCTCTACTAACATGATATGTTGTTTTTATAAACACATGTGTTCTTATTCCGGTTTATTAGCTAACTTACTATGTGATGCGCACAACATACAAGTATAAACTCAATCACGTGCATTGGAACAAAACAACTCATGTTTGTTTTTCGAAAGTGGTTTGAAGTTGTTACCCTCAAGTAGGCTAAAGCGCAGATTTGCCACCCTCAAGTGGGCTTAGAAAAACACGATTTTGCCACTCTCAAGTGGGCTTAAAACTCACATTTCGATGAATTGTTCCAATTTAAGCAATGAAGCCTTCATCCACAGGCATTCATGCAATTAATCACTTAAGAAAATAGCCTCATGGCAAGCATGCTAACATGGCAATACTCACACCCATGCAAGGATGTGTAGACCGCCCGAACTCGCTCCGCGTGCCCCCCTTTCGGAGAGGGCGCAAATTATGTTTATAGCTACTACAGTTCGAACTCCTGTCACGGTTCTGAATCTAATCTCACAAAGTGCAATGTAAGACTGATAAATCACCAAAGAGTCCAAATCCGGCAATTGGCTTTGAAAAATCAATTTTGAATTAAAAAGCGCCAAACATGGACTGCTTTACTAGATTTCAAAGTCACCACCTAAATATTTTATTTTTGAAAAATTTAGGAAACCCTGACTCGTGCCTAAGGCCACGTGTCCGTCATCACCAAAGTTGCCTCGGCTCGGGAACTTGGGTACGAGGGGGGAAGGTCATGAAATGAGCACCCCCCGCTTGCCCGATCAAAGATCGGCCTCTACTAACATGATATGTTGTTTTCATAAACACATGTGTTCTTATTCCGGTTATTAATCTAGAATTACTATGTGATGCGCACAGCATGCAAGTATAGACTCAATCACTCAAGTTGGGACAAAACATCACATGTTTGTTTTTTTGAAAAGTGGTTTGAAGTTGCTACCCTTAAGTAGGCTAAAGTGCAGATTTGCCACCCTCAAGTGGGCTTAAAACAACATAATTTTGCCACTTCAAAGCATTTGATGAATTGTCCCAATTCAAGTAAGAAAGTCTTTATCCACAGGCATTCATACAGTCAATCACTTAAACATATAGCCTCATGGAAAGCATGCTAACATGGCAACACTTACACACATGCAAGGATGCTAAACCATAAACATTCACAGTGTACTTTGAGCAAAAAAAGAAGCTAGTTAGTAATCAATGCATGATCCTAGCTATCTTAACAATGCCTAATGCAACACATGCAAAAATGCAACTAAAATAGGCTCGGCTATCTAGAATGGCATATGAATGCAACACTTGATAACATGCTTTGAAACACGTATTCAAGAAAGTGTATTGGAATACAATGCAGTTTGAATGATGCGTCGAGCCCGGTGCATGCAAGACAAAATGAATGATGCACGCATGCAAACATAAGTATGCTAATTGAAACATGCCCTAAAACTAACCATCAAAAGTTGGTAAATAAAAGGAAGAAAGATGTGGGGTTGGAAGACATTCACACACACACGAACACTTATTACAACATTTGTCCTCTCGATGGAGGGTTCGAATAATAAGCTAACTAGCTACGCTAATTAAACTAATTATTACAAACCAAAACTAATTAACTATTCCTAGCTAATTAATTATTAGAAACCGAATTGAAAACTAGCTATGCTAAGCTAATTAATTACAAACCGAATTGAAACTAGCTATATTAAGCTAATTAGAATATTACAAAGATGAAATAAATTAGCTAAATATATTAACTAATTAATTACAAAATCAGCAAATTAACTAGCTAAACAAAACAGTTAAAATGGCCTCGAGGGAAGGGAGATATGCATGCTCGATTGCCTCGCTCGGAAATCTATTGCCATGCCACCAATTGCCTCTGTTTGCACTTGATTTAATTTCTAAAAAATGCACAAACTTCCAAATTGCTTCTGCTCCAACACAGGGACCTCCTGGTGGGCTGCCGACCAGAAAAGGGGGCTGTAGACCACTTGTAGATGAGAAAAATTGGTTATAGACCAGAAAATTTGCCTAGCTCTAGTTTTGCTGCAACAGAGAACAACAAGGGACATAGCAGTGTATTTACAAGATATGTGTGCACAACCACCCTCCCTATCATTTTTCAAGCTCAAGGGGATGTGGTACTTGACTCTCGGGCCACCAACCATGCATCGCAATGCATGATGCCCGAGAAGCCAAGTTTGCACAATTCAATGTCAATGAATACACAAATAACACATAAGAGCCTCCGCCCCTATCATGCATGATCAAGAGGGTCGGCGACTAAGAAATGAGGCACGTTTCATCACTTCAAGTATGAAACGTGCCTCGTTTCTCGTGTTTGGATTAATGTCCGATCCAAACACAATGCAATGCAACAACATTCCAAACACAATGCAATGCAACAACATGCAAACAACATAAGCATGGCAAGCTAGAGTCCTTAAGCAATGGAACTAGTGAAGGACACAACACAAGGGCTACGTAATGCAATGCTCAATGGACCAAACTAGCCCCAAACTGACCTCATGCATGCCAAAACAGTGGCCAAAATGTGCTGAGATGATGGCTTGAAAGGTAAGGAAATGATGCTCATGCAATGGCTCACAAACAAGGCATAATGATACAACCCTCAAGAGCAATGAAAGAGTGATAAACATGGGAGTATAACACAGACATAAGCCCTGAAATTACATTCCAAATGATGCCATATCATGCACATATCACAAATGAAGCATGCTAAGAGGCTCAAAGCTTAAGGCTAGCAAAGGCACTTGCACCATAGACATATCAAGCAAGCCCCAAAGGGCCAAGGTGACTCAAAACAGTCCCAAGGCAGGTCAAAACAATGCCAAAACATGCATGGAGTAGAGCTAACACATGCTAGAATGGAAGGCATAAAACATGACGCATGCAAGGCCAATGAGTGGGATTACACTACACCTACCAAAACTAAGCATGAGATGACTTCACCAACAAAAATTAGAGTTGTAACATGGTAAAATAACACCAAAAACATGCTAAGGTGGTAGCCCAAAGGCTTAGGCAAGCATGCATACGTATTGGCTCATAAACGAGGCGCAAAACACAACTCTCAAAAAGCATGCAAGAGTGGAATATGTGAGAGTGTGATTATGCTATACACACTGAAATCATGTGAGAAATGAGGCTAAGGCATGCAATCATCACAAGTAAGCATGCAAGAGGTCTTGGAAACTCAAACTAGTGAATAAGATTGCATTATAGCTATACAAAACAAGGCATGCATGACCAAAACCACTTAAAACAGAGCTTAAGCATGGCAAAACATGAGTAAAAGCTTGCTAGAGTGGAACCAAAAACATGCTAACATGATGGTCCAAAGCATGATGCATGTTAAGGTTATCAGGAGGATTGCACTACAAGGGTATGAAGCATGCAAGAGGCAATCAAACCGACCCAAAACAGAGTTATGCCATGCTAAAATAATGCCAAAAATAAGCTAAGAACAAGCCAACACATGCTAGACAAACATGCTCAAACATAAGGCCATCAACACAAGCAACCAAGACACAAGGAGAGGGGATGTCCCCCTCCTATTTGGGGCCTCAAAACACACTTTCCACCACTGAAATCCCTCTGGAATTCAGTGGTTAAAAGGCCAAGAGAAGGTGATCTCAAAAGCCTAAAAGGATGGCATAAAACAAAGCAAAACAAGGCACAAAAGGGAGTAGACCACCCCCAACACCAAAGAGGCCTCAAACAAACACTTCAAGCACTTAATTTTTTTTTTTGTAGTTGCAAGTTAGGCCTAAAACATCATGCAAATAGGGCCAAATAAGCAATGAAAACAAAGCTTGAAAGAGGGTAAAGACTCACCCTTGAAGAACAACTTCAAAACAGGAACTTCTGAGGCAAAAACCAAGCTTTTGAGCTTCAAACAAACCTCCAAGTACTCAAAAGTGAAGGTGTTTCACTAGGTGCTTTAGTGGAAAAATGTGAAGAAAAGCCACTTTTGAGCACAAAACAACACAAATATAGAGAGAGAGGGAGAAAACAAGAGAGAGAGATATATGTATTGCCCTAATGCAAGTTTTCTGAACCTAAAGCAAGAGGGAGGAGGCTCCCTTATATAGAATTTCATGCCTCAAGCTTGTTAGACAAGCTAGAGGCTTGAAGCAATCCCTCCATACACGTGTATGGAGGATGCCTTCTGTGCCCAACAGCTGGTAAGAAAAATATTTGCAGAAAATGCAGGAAGGCCGCCGACCAATTAAAGTGGTCGACTGACCACTCCCACTAGTCGACCGACTACAAAAAGTGGTCTACAGGGAGTAAAAATGGTCGGCAAGGGAAGAAGCTGGTCTACAGGGAGAATAGAAGGTGGTGGCAGGCTGCCGACCACCTTAGGTGGTCCACAGACCACCCACCCTAGCTGGCCGACCACCAAAAGTGGTCTACAGGGACAAAAAGTCGTCTACAGGGGGAAAAACTGGTCTACACCCTTGTTCCACTCTCCAGGCAAAGGATAACAAGGTTTGGTTAAAAAACAAACCAAAAAGGGAGCAAGACAAGAGTCCGCAAGGCGAGGCACTCAGCCGAAAGCCCCGAAAACTAGTCTACGGGTACAAAAAGTGGCCTATGAGCGGGAAAGGTAGTCTACGGCTACAAAAAGTGGCCTACAGGCCTCTATTTCCCCCTAGGCAAAGGCAACAAGGCATGGTCCAAAAACCAGGCCAAGAGGAGAAAGTTAAGAGGTTCCAAGACAAGGCGCTCAGCTGAAGGCTCCAGAAACTCAAAACGAGCACAAGCATGCATAACCATCAAGCGCTCAATCGATGACGTCTGAGTCTTAAGGTAGGTCAAAAATGGGGTGTCTACAGGATGCTAAAGCGTAAACACTCACAGTGTACTCCAAGCCAAAACAAAAGCTAGTTAGTAATCAAGGCATGATTCTAGCTATGTTAAGATGCCTAATGCAACACATGCAAAAATACAACTAAAATAGGCTCGGCTATCTAGAATGGCATATGAATGCAACACTTGATAACATGCTTTGAAACATGTATTCAAGAAAGTGTATTGAAATACAATGCAGTTTGAATGATGCGCCGAGCCTGGTGTATACAAGACAAATGAATGATCCGCGCATGCAAGCATAAGTATGCTTATTGAAGCATGCCCTAAAACTAACCATCAAAAACTAGTAAATAAAAGGGAGAAAGACGTAGGGTTGGAAGACATTCACACACGTACGCACACGCACACTTATTACAACATTTTCCCTCTCGATGGAGGGTCCGAATGAATTAGCTAAGCTAGCTACGCTAATTAAGCTAACTATTACAAATTACTACATAGATCTATTAGCTAAGCATGTTAACTAATTAAGTACAAAATCAATGAATTAACTAGCTAAGCAAAGCAGTTAAAAGGCCTTGAGGGCGAGGGATGCATGCATGCTCGGTCGCGTCCTCCCGGAAATCCATTACCTTGCCTCAGGATGCCTCTGTTTGCACACTTCTGTACTTTTGAAAATTATGCCAACTTCCAGAATGCTTCTGACCCACCTTAGGAAAATGCTGAGGGATGGTCGGCCAAGAGGTATGGCCATCGGCCAAACTTGATGGCCATCGGCCACTTCTGATAGCCGATCGGCAGCATTGGTGGCCGGTTGGCAGCTTTGATGGCTAGTCGGCCACTGCTTCCTGCAATTTCTCCTTTTGTTGCAACAGAGAACAAACAGAGGCATGGCAGTGTATTTGCAAGGAAATGTGTGTGCAATTACACTCCTTATCATGTCTCAAGCTCAAAGAAGTGTACTGCTCAGCTCTCAAGCCACCAATCACGCATCTCGATGCATGATGGCCAAAGAGTCAAGCTTGCACAATGTCGATAAATGCACAAATAACACATAGTACTCGAGAGGCCTCCACTCTATCATGCACAATCAAGGGGGACGACGACAAATAAATGAGGCGCGTTTCATCACTTCAAGTATGAAACACCCCTTGTTTCTCGTGTTTGGATCAACTTTCGATCCAAACACAATGCAATGCAACATGTATACAAACAACATGCTATGCAAACAACATGCTAATCTTGACATGTTAAGGTGGTATGCACAAGATTCTAACATGCAAACACTCATGCAAAACATACTAGAACACTTAAGCATTAAACACTAGTAAAGGATACAACACTAGGACTATGTAACACAATGCTCAATGGACTAAACCAACACCAAACAGACCTCATGCATGCCAAAACAGTGGCCAAAATGATCTGAAATGATAGCATGAATGGCAAGGGAATGATGCTCACGCATTGGCTCACAAACAAGGCATGAAGGTGCAACTCTCAAGAGCACCTAAAGAGTAAAAAACATGGAAGTGTGGCAACACTATATGCTCTAAAATAACATGCCAAATGATGTCAAAATATGCAAATACCTCAAGCCAAGCATGCAAGATACCTCAAAACTCAAAGCTATTCAAGGCTACTGCACTACAAGCATGCATAACAAGCATCATACGACCAAGAAGCCTCAAAACGGAGCTAAAGCATGTTAAAACATGAGTAAAAACTTGTTAAAGTGGAGCCAAAACATGCTAGAATAATGGGTCAAAACACCAAGTATACTAGGCTAATTAGTAAGGTTTACACTACAAGTGCAAGAAGCATGCAAGAGGTGGCTCTACCAGCCAAAATCAGAGTTATACCATGCCAAAATAACACCAAAAACATGCTGAGATAGAACCAAAATAGGCTAGCATGATGGATCAAAGTATTGAGCACACAAGGCTAAATGGTAAGATTACACTACAAGTGTTAAAAGCATGCATGAGGTGACTTAACCAAGCCAAAACAGAGTTATACCACGTTGAAATAAGGCCAAGAATAGGCTGAGAACAAGCCAACATACGCTAGAAATATGTGCTCAATAATTAGGCCAACAAGGTAAGCAAACAAGACAAGAGGAGAGGGGACCACCCCCTTCTCATTTTGGACCTCAAAACCACATTTCTACCACTGAAAATCCACTGAATTTTAGTGGTTAAAAGGCCAAATAAAGATTGCATCAAAGGCCTTAAAAGATGGCATCAAAGGCCTTAAAAGATGGCACTAAGCTCAAGCCAATAAGGCACACAAGAGGATAGAACACCCTCAACACCAAAGAGGCCTCAAACAACCATCTTAAACACTTGAAAAAAAAGCTTTTTGTAGTTGAAAGCAAGGCCTAAAACAATATGCAAGGGTGGCCAAATAAGCAATGAAAATAAAGCTTTAAAGAGGATATGAGACTCACCCTTGAAGCACAACAATAACAGCAAGTTTCTGAGACAAAACCAAGCTAAAACCACTCAAATACAACGTCCAAGAACCTCAGCTCAAGAGTGAAGGTGTTTAACTAGGTGTTGTAGTGCAAAAGTGAAGAGAAAATACACTTTAAGGCACAAACTAGTACAAATATAGAGAGAGGGATATGTTGTCTCTAAAAATGCTGAACCTCTAAAAGGGGAGAGGAGCCTCCCCTCTTATAGAAATCCAAGTCTCAAGCTTGTTGGACAAGCTAGAAGCATGGTGCAATCCTTCCATACACGTGTATGGAGGATGCATTCTGTGCTCACCAGCTGGCACAGTTGGCAACAAAAATATCTACAAAAGCAAAGAAAAGGGTCTCGGCCAAAAACAATGGCCGACCGGCCATCAGTGAAGCCGACCGGCCACCATTGATAGCCGATGGAAAGAGGGCACAGTCGATGGGCAAGGAGCCTAGTCGATGGGTTGTAGAGATGGCCAACATGCCACCCCCTTCCCTCAGAAACAAAGCCACAAGCTCTTGGTCCACAACCAAACACAAAACAGACAAGTTGAGAGGCTCCAAGGCAAGGCGCACAGCCGAGACCTTCAGGAACTCAAAAAGAACACAAGCATGGATGATCATCGAGTGTTCAAACGATAACGTCTAAGTCTTGGGGACAGTCAAAAATGGGGTATCTACAGGATCCTTCTGTATACGTCCCATTTATGGGTCAACTGTACGTCTCATGAGCCAACTGTACTGTCTCCGTGCACGTGAGTCAACTATATGCCTTTATGGCCGTCCCTTTATGGGTCAACAATTTTTGCTAGTGCTAATGGATGTACCATGTATGACTATCTGTAAATTCTGATTATGGGTATGATTCTGAATATGTTTCTGTTATGAACTCTGATTTCTAAACATGATTATGAATCCATTTCTGTTAACTATTGAATTCTGTTTTCTGTAACTGTATGGACAACATTCATTAAACCCTTTACTCTGTTATTATTCACTGGGCTCCAGGTCATTTTATTAGTTATGTATGTAGGTGATCAGGTGCGTGACCAGGCTCAGTGATGATTGCCTGGGTTTTTGTTTTGTTGGCCAACCATTGCACCTCCCGAGGAGGTTCTAGAATGAGTCAAATGGTCGAGTTTTGTAAACCAAGCCTAAGATTTTGGTTTTCTTTTTGGATTATGAACAAGTTTCTATTGTCTATCCAATGGACTAAGTCCCACTTTTGTTTTACTTGTATATGGGAGTGGCGTACGACTAATGTATATATATGACATCACATATGTATTTATAAATTTTTATGTTATCTGTCCTATGTATGTTTGCACAGCTCGATGGACTATGTATGTTTTATATCTATCTGCTTCCGTCGGCCCTTAATTATATGTTAATCTGTTCAAAGGCCATTGATAATCCAAGGATTAGTGGCCGGTTATGACGCTAAACTTATAGGGGTGGGTTTGGGTCGTGATAGTAATGCCTTTAGCGACAAACATAGTTGTCGATAAAAGCCTTCATCCATCATTTGCAATTTACCTTGCGTCAGTAAAAGTAGTTCAAATATGATGATTGTGTGGCACTTTTCCCAACACAAATTTGCATGGCCTAAAAATATGCTTTTAGCAACAAAATATGAGTCGACAAAAGTAAACTTTTGGTGACACATTTATGTCGGTAAATATTGCCATTTGCCGAAGATTTATTTGTCAATAAAGCTTTACTTTTGGTAACGACAAATTGGCATTGGCAAAAAATACACTTCTAGCAACATAATATGAATGGGCAAAAGTAAACTTTTGGCGACATATTTACGTCGGTAAATGTTGCCATTTTCCGACGATTTGTTTGTCGATGAAGCTTTACTTTAGGCAACAACAAATCAACATTGGCAAAAAATACACTTCTAGCAACATAATGGCGCTGTTTAGGAAGCCGGAAATGAGGCTATTATAGACTCATTTGAGAAAAAAGCCCAAAAGCAACACTGTTCACAGGTTTTCAAAATTTAAAAAAAAAAAAAAAAAAAAAAGGCTGCAGCCCGGACAGTGTATGTCACAGCCTCAAAAGTCATCATCAACGACTAAATTACCATTTTACCCCTTCATATCATTTTAAAAAATTATAATTCAGGGACAAATTTGTCATTTTAAATTCAAACATCATTTCAACACACTTTTTAATACAACAACTTAACTAAAAATTCATCTCATCTTCCCAAACACAAAAACTAAAATAGTTTACTAAAATAGCCAAAAAGCCAAATAGCCTACTAAAATAGCCACATCCCAAGCGAGGCCAATATAAGTGGGCAAAAATAACCTTTTGGCAACACATTTACTAACAAGTTATTTGTCGAGAAAGCTTTACTTTTTGGCAACGACAAATTTGCAGCGTAAAAATAATTGAAAATCATTTATATTATTTTATAAGATTTATAGATTTACAAGAGGCATCCCTCAGGCACCACTATTACAAACTAATAACATTGATATGAAATCACCTAAAGTTGATATGCGGGCAAAAAAGCACTGTTGATACTGCTTTTAGAAGCCTTGTATAAAACCTAAAAGGGTAAACTCACTAAAATACCCAAATACATCCAAATTGTGAACCCACAATAGAAACAACAACTAACAAAATGAAAACATGAAACTAGCAAAGACAGGCAAAATGGCACGACAATCACCCACAAACTTACAACAACCCAAATTTGCAGCAGACCAACATCTAGTAGTAGTCGCCTCATAGCAACATTGCAGCAATAGCAGCCCAACAAGCATCAGCCACCAGGGTAGCAGTAGCAGCAGCAACAAACTAGCAGCTACAGCAGACCAACAAGCAACAGCCATCATCCACCAGCAAAAAAGAGGATCTAGTAGCATCTAATTAGCTTTTTTGCCCTCTCTAAATTATGTACGTGAGTTTTCTTCAGCCGGTCACCAATAGATCCACTCTTAGAGAGACGCTCACTACCAACAAGGTCAATAAGATTCGGGACACCTTGTACTTGTTTAGTGCTTTGAAAAATGAGAGAAGAAAAATAGTTAATTATTGAATGGCATATTTGTGCAAGTGTGTGTGTGTGTGTGTGTGTGTGTGGCAAACAAGAGAGGGAGAGAGATGAAGAGAATCAGTGCTAATATGCTTGAAAAGGTAATAGTCCTTATTAGTGTTCATACCTCATTAATACCAGATATTCGAAGAGTGAAGACAAAATGACTTCTTGAAGACTGCTCATTCATTTGGGTCTTGCCTACAGACTTGAATGAAAACAAATACAAGTCTTGCAAATATAAACAAAAGTACATAGATCTTCTGGACCAAACAGCCCCAAAATTAAAAAAAAAAAAAAAAAAACTAGCACATGATATATTGGTAAAGTGGTAACAAATAATTTATGCTAAAAGCCACAAATAAGATCCAAACTACTTTCTCAAAATAATTTTCTTTTGCAACTTGTAAAAGAAAAAAATTATTATTTTTTTTAAAAGATTCATCATGCCTTTACTTGTTTAATTTTCACATGTGAGCACTAAGTTGTATGCACAAATCTACTTTCCTTCATTAACACAACAGAAATTTCTAAGAAACTCTTGATCATATATTTTTTGAATGAAAGCAGTAAACAACGGATCATATACTATCAAATATTTTTTGAATGAAAGCACTGAACAACAAGTACAAGGTGCTCACTTGCAACCCTAGAGCATCATACATGCTTTACCACTTCAAGGAAATGAATACCATCTTAAGAAATTTTTATTTAAAATCTGGTGCAGGTTTACTATTGTCGAAATAATCATGACAAATGCTGTAAAATTTTAAAAAGACTAATCGCAATGCTATGTATCTCAAAACATCAGTCATTAAATGTGTGTAGCTATTAAAGTATCCCAGCCTTTTTTTTTTTTGTAATGTAGTGAAAGGATAGCATTTGGCATTGCATTATAATTCATTTCTTCCCATTAAAGAACATACAATACAAAAACCATTAAAGAAAAGTTATGCATTTATACCTTGAGCTGATTATCAAATTTGGAGACAACAATTACTGTCCGTCTAAATGTTGGATCAATTTCGCGAATAGCTTCCAACCACAATGATGAGCACCATTCCACACTACTTTGTTGAAGGAACAAGAGGATGCGATGCGGTGGACTAGCCAATGACTTCACCATTGACAAAATTTCATCTGGTGTGTTCTCTGGTTCACCCTTCTTTGCCTACCAATGCAATTTCAAACTATTATTTGAATGCAAATAGAAAAAATATATATTTATAGAAGTCCCAAACCTTTCTTCATCATATCTTCATTCTCTGTCCACTTACCTTTAGAACAAAATCTGGCGTATCAATAATGGTGAGATTTGGACAATAGGCATATTCTGCTCTCATGACAATTGGTTTTGAAGAGACTGCACTTTTAGTCTTCCTCAGAAGTGCTTCAGTTTGTGACTTTATGATATCTGCAATTACAGATGCCAAAACAATAGGACTTCCATATTCCTTAGAATCCTCCTCTTGTTTAGGTTATCTATTTCAATATGTTGGTATAAAGGTAGTGAAGCTGTGCTTTTATTCATGGGTGTGTGGTAGCGTGTGTACAACTAAAAACAAAACTTTACGCTAAAGCATAGAGAAGATAATGAATGAATCCATTAGCATAATCTCTAAAAATTACATCTTAAAAGTAGCTCAAAAATATCGTCCCCACATTCATGCTCTATAATTTTTCAAGATTGTGAAAAATTAAATCAAATTAATTGACCCAATTATTTGCACAACACTTGGTTGATTTGGCCATTAGAACCAAAACAACCACAAACTAAAGGTTTTCAACTTTCACTTTCATTTCATCCACTTTGAAGGCAAGCAAACTGATCATCAGAGTACAGATAATGATACTATACGCATTCTATCTATTCTTCTATTCTATTTTGTTTCTATTTGTTCTATTATATAAAGCGAACGCTCCATTTGGGGTGAACCCGGTCACGATTTTCCTTTTCCAAAAATGCCCTCCACTTTCAGTAAATGTCACATTCAATAACTAGAATACCTAAGCACACAAATGTGTGTAATTGAAATTCTCGAGAAAATCATGGGTTAGAGTAGAGAGTGGTGGGAAAATTGAATACATCAGTTTTTATTGGTTGATTTTTCTTTTTAATCCTTAAAGTAAATAAATATTTAGCAAAAATCTAGTAGTGTTTGTTGGGGTTATTTTCGGATATCAAAATTATGTGACATAGTTCATACCAAGTGAGTTGTGGCTTTATATAATATAATAGATACGTAGATTGATTGCTAAACAGCTTTTCTCATTCATCAAACTATCCAAAACTGTTACAATTTCCCTCGTTTAAAAGTTGTTAAACAGTTTTCGTCATTTATCAAAATGCCCAAAAAATTAAATGTAAAATTGCAATTTATATTCTGAAAGTAGCATCAAACCCCGACTGTCTAAAATTTCACAACCAAAACCCCAAAATTCACAAGCACTATAACTCGTAGATATGACCATACAATACCCCTTATAAAAGAACAAGCACAAGCTAAGCAACACAATAAAAAATGCACAATGGCATGAGAGAGGATGAGGCTCACATTTGGCCCATGATTACGAGCAACAATGGATCTGCTTCAAAACCTAGATACACACATGTGCTTAGAGGATTAATTAGTAACCTGTTTCAAATACTCGCAATTATTTGTCAACCCCATTCTGTGGGCTCATAGAGCTTAAGTGCAAGACATTTACCGTTCCAACATTGTTGGAAGAACCTTGTTTTCAGCATCTCTTCAACACTGTCGTCTCAAACTACAAAAGCAAATCATAATTTAAGGAAATTAAAAACAAGCTAAATAAAAATAATAATAAAAGGAAAAAATATAATTGATAAATAGTAATAAAAAACTTGCAACTACAATTTTGAGTGATGAAATGATCCAAACCAGCAAGTTGAATTGCCTTGATCAAAATTGTAAGTAACATTTACAAGTAATATCTAAAATTCATAACACTTTATTTACAAGGAGTCAAAGACAACAAGTTGAGATCTGTGAGCCATCTTTGGAATTGCTGATAGACATATGTACTAAATAAAAGGAAATCTCTTTATATAAGAAAAAATTTCATAATACAAGATCTACAAGGACAAATAAAATTGAGATTTGTGAGCCATTTTTGGAATCATTAAGAGCCATACATATTAAATAGGTTTTTTTTTTGATGAATAATAAGCTTTATTGAGAGATAGCATCAAGTGAATACAAGCAGTATACAAAAACAAAAAGACTTCACAAACAAACAAGAGATTAATGAGAAAGATATACACACGCATTACACCTCTATGGTTTCTAAATGACCAAGGTTGGGATTAGCCCTCCTTGAAAGTCAATTATAGAAAATAACCCAAACAATTATTTTTTAGTATATATACAGGCTGCTCTATACCCTTGAAAGTTCTCCTATGATGTTCTCCCCTAATAAACTACATCAAGCAGAAAGCCAATACTAGCTATGTTTTCCTCCTCTTTTCCCCACTCCACCTCCTCACCAACTATGCAACCCCTTTAAAACCCTCCAAAGGAAAACCCAAGGAATCCCTAAAATGGTTGGAATCAACACCCAAAACTACTTAACAACAGCAAAATGAAGGAAGATAAGAGGCACAGATTCCTCGTCTTGCTGGTATAAGTAACACCAATTAAAGGCCCCGTAGGTTGAGTGCACAAATCTTTTAATTTCTTAAATTTTGTTAAATCAAAACCATAATAATAGCAAATGCAAAGACAAGAACGAAATCAAATTTTCAACAGCAAACCAGCAGCAGCAGTAGAAGATTAACAGACCAGCAGACAAGAATGAAATAAAACCATAATAACAGCAAACCAGCAGTAATAGCAGCAACAGTAAACCAGCAAGCAACAACCATCAGCCACCAGCAGCATCAGACTAGCAAGGCCCTTTTATTGAGACCATCAGACGAGTATCTGGCCAGCAACAGCAAACCAGCTCCAGCACCAGTACCAGCACCTGCACCTGTACCTGTTCAAATAGCAAGCCAACAAACCATCACCAGAAACACACTAACATGTTCAAGAACCACAAACAATAATATGGATGTCTAGCATAGGCCCAAACAGGCCCAATTTCTAAGTAACCTGTATTCCTCTATAAAACATACAAAAAAAATCTATATATAACAAATAATACAAACTAAACTTAACACAATAATTAGTTATGTAACCAAATTGAAATCAAATGCATTTCAATATCCCAATTTTTATTCAAATATCCAACAATACTGAACATAAAAATCTTAAATTGTGTCTAACTATATCCAACAATCCCAAACATAATAATTCCAAAAAGTATCTAAACATTCAACAAAATAACCTATAAAACAAAATAAAGAAAAATAAAATGAATGCCTATGTGTGAAACGACAAATTATCATATCTTTAATGGCCATATATATCACAACTAAACCATGAACATCCATCACCAACCTGTGAACAAAAGGATAAAAAATGAGTATTTTATCAGTGCATTAACTTCAAAAATAATATACAAATATAGTTAAAATTAATTGAATTAATTAAACTTATTTCATTTTTAAGTGTAAACACATGAATGTTTCATATTTTTTTGAATTAGTCAACAATTGAGCCTAATTTTCAAACCAAAAGTTTCGTGCTTATACCGTGAGTTTTTACAAGTCACTTTTGTCCTTAATAAGGTGTTGAAACCAATTCCTGGGCATTTTCATTGCTATTACATGTTTTCCCTATTTTAAAGTTGAAGAGTTCAAAAAATGCAAGTTTGAGCTTAATATTGAAATCGGGAGTCTAGTGCTTGTTCCATGAGTTTGTTCTGTGAGTTTGTATAAGTCACTTTGGTCCTTACTAAGTGTTTGAATTGATTATTGGGTATTTCTCTGGCTAATTCAAATTTTTGGTGATTTTCTTCACAGCATTTTGTATCCTATTTTTAAACCTAAAGTGTTATGTTTTAGATTGTTATAGAAATGTATTACATGTTGTAAGTTTATATAATTATAGATTGCTGACACATGTTAGGATTGGTTAAATAAAATAAATCAGAGATTACTTGACTTTAGCCTCTTAGCCGAACAAAAAAAGCAACCAAACTCAACAGACACTCATGTTGTCACACTTGACCCCATCCCATGTGCAACAATCAGAAAATTGTTGCTTAAATTGGAGCAATGCAGAGCTCTGTTCTTGAGTGCACAGTTGGGCATACAAACAAGTAATCTGGAAAAAGCAAAGAAAGAAGAAGAGGTGAAAGAGTTGATTGTGAGAAAGCCATAGTTGGTTAGAGACAATCTTTCTCCTACATTCAAAAACAAAGGTTGTAATGTTGACTATTAACAGGGAAGAGGCCAAATGCTTTATAGGAAAAAAATGCTGGTGCAATGCAAAGCCTATGAAGAAAGTAAAGAGACTTTGACTAGTAAGTCTTCATTGATGTCTACAGAGCTTGACCCCATAACGTGTTTTTCACTCGTCAATGAAGACTTGACTTCATAAACGTTGATCTTAATCAACTGTCAAAATGGTATACCAAATAAAGTTTGACACCTCTAACAAACACAGTAACAACAACCAGCATGACACCCAAAACCTGGCTGGCTGCAACTCTGCTACAGCAAGATCAAGCAATAATAGGCAGCAAGAATAAATAACAACAAGAATTTGACAAGGCCAACAGAATTTGCTTGCTAAAAAGAACAATTCCCATATAACTAAACTACCGACTTTGAAGCAAGGGTTGGATTTTTTGGTGTCAACAACATTTATAGAACTAACCCAACCTTAATAATGTATATATGGCAGAAAATGCAAGCTTTAATTCCAGAAAGTATTATCTACTCTAATTCCATAATCCACTTTGAAGCCCTATACATTAAGTTATGGAAGGGCTGCTGAGTGATGGGAGTTAAAAAAAAAAAATAAAAAAAAATTCGCCACACTTCGTAGAAAACATATCATTATTAAAAAATTGCTACACTTCATGGAGTCAGGGGGATTATGGCAAGGGGGATAATATTAAGGTAACTTAATTTCTATGCAAATCAAAGTAAAAACACTTACTGAAATTAATTTCAACACGGATTCTCCAAAAAAATAAAAAATACACTAATTGATTTAAATTATCAACATAGGCATATGCAGTTAATTCCATATCAGTTTTATGAGGAACTCCACTCACAATATTCCACATTAGTTTTACCTCATTTGGATTGTTTACCTCATTTCGATGGTTTTCCCTATGTTTATATAATTTCATATTGTCGACACATATTAGGATTGGTTAAATAAAGTAAATCAGTTTAATGATGTGTCAAATTTGCCTCTATTTCAACTGAGAGAAGTTCCATCCTCCCTCACACCCGATGCATCCTCCCCGACATTGTTGATTGGAACTAACCCCATAATGTTTGCTAGACCTATCCCATTTTTTGCAGCCAACATTTGAATAACAGCTTGTATTGTACTCATGTTTTGCACCTTGTCAATTAACTGCTTTCCCTAGTCAGCTAATTGTTGTTGCTGGTCAACTAACTACTGTTGAAGAACAATCACCTCGGAGTTAGGAGCCTCAAAATGTGTGGAAGATGAAGTAGTGTTCTTGCGGATACCTTATCCCTTCAAGTAGACCGACGTCTTCCCATGTACTTCCCTGGAAATCTGCTCCTCTGATAATGGATGTGTCACACTAGGTTGAGATTGCTCAGTGATCTTTGAAACCATAATGGCCTATGAATGAAATATAAGTAATATTAAAACATAATATCAAAATGCAGACATATATTATTGAAATTGAAATAGTTATGGTCACATAATGTTCCTCAGATGAGCTATTTATCCACACTCCCCCATGTCGGTAACGTGTGTAGGTGTCTTTGAATAGTTTTGTAATAGTCAGTTTGCTTCCTTGTACCTTTCATTTCATTAGATTTTATAGTAAAAAATAATTATGTATTTATAATTTAGTCTGTTCAAATTTGTAAATCTACACTTACAAGGATAGATGCTCGCGATGCAAACGATCTCGACCTGCTTGTATGATTATATTTCCCACAACCTCTTGCTTTCATCGCATTCTCTGGTTTTTCCTACAAATAAAAACAAAAATAGGTAACATTAATTAATATACAAGGAGGATATTACTTTAGTAAATATTTTTGCCAATACCTTCCAATCATCAGTTTCCCACAGATTGTCAATCGTCCATTCCCAATCACCCTGTGTACAAGGATATAATGTTTGACTTTTGAGGTCAGATACTTTCTCTTCCTTATGGGATTTTTAGTGCGTGTGTAATCTACTTTTCCATTCACTGTATAAAGTTTGACACTTCTGATCAATAATATGTCTCACATCCACATTATTATTGTAGTCTCCAAAGTCAAAAGTTTGTTGCAATTGGAAACAATAAAATTCAATATATTTTATATATCCTTGCACTGAAGATAAATAACATGTTAAATATATAATACATATATTTCAAATTACCCCAACTCTTGTAACAATGGACTCTCTTAACCCAAAGGCAATGGCTATCCATCCATCATTTCGGACAGGGAAATGAACTCGAATTTGTTGACCAGGAGCAGCTGATAGTGGTGTGGTGTAATTCCCTTCTATTGTTTTAGTCAAACGGTTAAGTGTAATGGGTATTCGATTACCACATTCCTTTCTAATCTTCTCCACATTATTTCCTCAGGTCGGTCCTCGTACACATTTCTTGCCCAAAACTGAAATTGATGCTATTATGACTAAAATTTTATTCAAGTTAGTCGATATAAAACATGAATGCACTAAATAAATTTTGAGATAAGAAATAATCATTTCATTTAAGTGGTCATTTATTTCTCACCTTCACTGTTAGTCATAGGACATGGGCTCGAAAGGTGGTCAAGCTGAGTGGTTAAGGTAGGGAGCTGATGGGGCCTAGTATATAAGGTGGGAGGATGAATAGGTTGGGTCGACACCTCAGGTGTGCTGTCTAAATGATTAACTTGTGCTGCTAACGGTCGTCTCGGAAGAGTAAGGGTATCTTTATCAAGAGTACTTCTATCTTCCCTAGGTGTTTGTGAAGCTATTAGGCGAACTGCAGACCTATTTGTTTTCTTATTGGGACCCATATGAATATCCTGTCATAATATAAAAATGAATTGTTAGTACATTTTCAATCATTTACGGTTGCTTATTAAAAAAAAAAAGAGTTTGAAATAATTAGACATAACACAAGTAATATAACAAGTGAAAAAATAAAGAAATCACTTTGTATACACACATCTATTACCTCAATCACTTGAGAATCAAAAAGCTCACCATCATCACTTGAAGAACTCAGTCCTTCATCATCATCAAGTGGTTGATAGTCTTACAATAGACACCTCATTTTTTACCGTCCTTAAGACTTGGACACCTTCTTTCGAACACCCATGATGAAAACTGGAATATGCTGTTTTATGAACTTCTTAGCAGAAAAATTAAATTGAAGCTTTAATCCCAAACCTCACCCATTTTGGCCAAGTTATTTTATATCACTAATATTTTATTAATTTATAGTATTTTATAATTTTATTTTGATATAATGTGATGTGTGTACATAGTTTGAGGTGATGTATTTTAGAAATAGAAAATAATAAAAAAAAAGAAATACAAAAAAAGAAAATAATAAGAATAAAAAAATGAGATTGAATTCAATACATATATATATATGTTTATATAAAATATACAGGATAAAATATATTATGATCAAATGGGGTTTTGGTGAAAGATTAAAATTTAGGGTGGTGATGATGGGAGTTTGTCGTGGAGAGGTTTTTAACAAGATATATCTCCCAGTGGGTTTAATTCGGTGGGTGGCGATATTATATTTTTAGAGATTCTAATAAAGGGCGGTGAGTGGTGTTCATGTGGGTGGAGGATAAAGATTTTGTCCTAAAAGGGTTAACACAGCATGATGATTATTTCTTTGCATGGTGGGAGAATACAATGATAAAAAAAGACACAAGGCACATGGGCTGATCTATGTCTCTCTTGAGTGGAGTATTGAGTGGAGGATTGACACATACATGGTACTCGGCTATAACCGACACACAGAAGGCACATAGGGAGAGAACATAGGGGAGACTTACACACACACACATGCATGAATTGCACTCTCTCCCTCTCGGCATACATACACACACTGATCTCTAACACACAGCAGCACACACACACCAAGCACAAAACACACATAGTGTAAATTAAAGTATAAAACATGCAGCGGATAAAATGTTTAGATCATACCTTTTTAATGATAGAACCTCGTGGATAAATCACGAGCTTCCAAAGTCTGATAAACCAACCCAGCAGTGAAGTGATATTACAGAATGAATATCACCCACACAAATCACAGTGCAAATGACTTGATCGTTGTTTTTTTTGGGAGAGAGTCAGTATATGGGTAAAAAACAGATCATACGTTGTTTCTCTCTTTTTTCACCCATAACCCATATACTAAATATATAATATATTATTATTATCTATCCATATCAGTTAATGGAGATAATATCTGTATCCTGAGTGGTTATCCTAAATAGGTTTGAATTCAATTTCAAAACCTATTTGGATAAGATTCAAATTCAAATACAAATGGTCATGCCACATGGGCGCCCATTACTAACACAGCACACACACACATCACACACAAAGGGAGGAGCGGCTCTCTCTCTCGAGGGAGTTGCTCTCTCTCTCAACCTGATCTCTCTCCCTCTCGGAAAACACTGATACACTCAACGCACTCACAAAACAGACATGGGCTGACTCGGGCTCTCTGTCTCCCAAGACACACACATGGGGAGGGATATGGACATGCATTTCTTGAGCTGAATGAATTCACTGCACGAGACCATCTCTCTCTCTCTGCAATTTTCTCTGTTGGGTCTCTCTCGCTGCAACAAACTCACTCATCTCTCTCAGCATCTCTTCTCTCTCGGCATGCATCTCTCTCTCTTGCTGGTGAGGGATTAAAAGAGAGGTGGAGATAGACACACACAGGGACATTCTACAATCCCTCCATCTTTTTCCATCGGTTCAGCCCCTCCACCACCTTCTCAGGCTACCTACCGCAACCAACACCACCTCGCTGCCGCCATCCACTTCTCCACCACCACCTGCGGCTTCATCTCCCCCGCTGACATCTCTCTCGCCACTCCAGGTGCCATCGTCGTCACCGAAGACCCACGCCACCTTGCACACCATCGGCGGTTACAACTGTGGCAAGAAACTTATGAGTTCAGACCTGGCCTGACTCCCATGCAGCCTAACAATGAAATGGAATTTGCTCCTTCTGGTTTGGCTGATATATTTGTACTGCTTGGGAAAGCTGCCAGGGATATTTTGGATGCCATAAACTTCTACGTGAATTTGCGTAGCTCTCCATTTACAGAAATACTCGATAATGTTCCCCTGAGAAATCGAGAAATTTCATCCTCATTACAGTCAATCTACTGTCATGCAAGGCCATCATTTCAGGGAGCTCAACACCATAACTTGACTACCCAAGAGGATGGTCAGTTGGTCATGTTTTCTGAGCATGAGCAACAATGAGAGCAGCTGGTCATGATGTTGAAGCTCAATTCCAGCTTCCAGTACCAGTGGATGACTTCATGCAGATATCGCACCCGACTGATCAACTATTTAACAGGCAGAGTTTCCCAAGTTTCAATTTTCCTGCAGCCCAAGACGGATCTATGAAAATCAATCAGCCATGAAGACGGAAGCGAACTACATGTGCTGTTGGTGATGTTGATGATAGTGCAATTACTTAGTTAATTAATTAGCATTTCATAATTAGTGTAGTTAATTAGTTAGTTTATTAGAATTTTATAATGAATTAATTAGTTTTAATTAGTGTAATTAGTTAGTTTTAATTATTGTAATTAAATAGTTAGTTCCAATTTGTAATAATTAGGTAGAATGGTTAATTAGTTTAATTATTAATTAGTTAGTCATAGTTATTTAATTAGATTATTTAATTAGATTAGTTATTTAATGTAATTAGATTAGTTATTTAATTAGAAATTCATGTGATAATTAATTAGTTAACTAGTTTAATTAGTTACTCGGTAATTAATTAGTTAATGTAGTTAACTAATTCGCTTTGTATTGTACTTATTTAATTAGCTTAAAATAGTTATTTAAATTAGTTCATTATTGTATTATACTTATTTAATTAGCTTATTTATTCAAGTTTTGTAATAATTCGTTAAGTGGTTTAGTTAGCTAGTTAGTTTATTCGAACCCTCCTGCGTGAAGGCAAACAAACTTGTAATAATGTGTATGTCTTCCAATCCCATGTCTTTTTCCCTTTTATTTACCAGCTTACGATGGTTAGATTAGGGACATCATGTTTAATTTAGCATGCTTCATGTTTGCATCCACTTGTATTGCATGCACCGGGGCTCGGTTCATCATTCTCATTCACATTGTCGCATCAATGCTTCTTTGAATATATGCTTAGACCGCATGCGATCAAATCATTTCACATGCCATATTAGTAGCCGAGCCCAGTAATTGCATATCACATGTGTTATATAGTTAGGAATCATGCATATTTTCTAACTTTGTTTTGTAGCTTGTTCGCTGGACGTCGGTAAATATGTGAGTTGTTATGCTTTAGTATCCTGCCTGTACATAATTTTCTTATTATGCTTAGTATTCTGCCATGAGGTTAAGTACTTAATTGATAAACAGCTTAAACGCCTGTGGATGAAGGGTTGTTGCTTGAATTAGAATGATTCAACGAATGTACGTTTTAAGCCCACTTTGTAGTGGCAAATTCACAAACTTTAAGCCCACTTTGTTAAGTGGCAAATTAAGCCCACCTAAGGTGGCAAATTCAAACCCTTTTCGAGGAACAAACATGAAATTGAATTTTTCTAATTTGAATAAACTAGTCTATACTTGTATGCTTCGCATAATAAATTTTAAGATTTATTAAATAATCAGAATAAGAACATATATTGTATATAAGAATCACATCATAATTAGTAGAGGTCGATCTTTGATCAGATGAGTGGGGCGCTCATTATTGACCTTCCCCTCTCATACCTAAGTTCCCGAACCAAGACACGTTGGTAACGACGGACTAATAGCCTTTGGCATGAATCACGGGTTTGCTAAATTTTTGAAAATAAATATTTAAGTGGTGACTCTGATATCTGGTAAAGCAGTCCATTTTTGACATTTGATTCAAAACATCGATTTTCCAAAAACAATTGCCGGATTTGGACTCTTTTTGTGTTTCCACTGTTTCACATTGCACTTGTGAAATCATATTTGGAACCAACACAAGTGGAGTCTGAACTGTAAGGGCTATTCATTCTTCCGAAAGGGGGCGCGAAAAGCTGAGCTACACGTCGTCATTATCAGTTTCATCCACCTTTCTCTTTCCTACCCTAGAACTTTTACTATTGTCCTTTTCAATAGAACTAAACATTGAATTCTTAAGGGACTTTATCCTTAGAGCATCAAATCTGATTTTATTTTTTTGAATTTTTTTTTCTATCGTTCTCATATTTCGTCATTTTCTGGACCAAGCCGCCGGGCTTCATAAATAATTTACCATTTCTGGACATCTTTGCAACTATAGATTTGGCCTATAATTAAATAAAATGATATGAGAAACAATGCTATGAAATTTGAAAAACAATGCCATGAAATGTAAATCAAGCAATTTATTATTAAATTATAACACTTGTCCATATAATAAAAATGCAAACACTAAATATCATAATCTATATCAAGATCTATATCAGGATCTGCATCAACATCAGGTTGTCTATGCAGTTCATCATCTTCCTCATCCTTATACTCTATTATTGTGTCATCCTCATCATCATTGTGAACTAAATTCTCTACCATTAGTTGATTATTGAAAATGATCTTAGGATCCATATCACCCTGCTACATTGAACATCATTATCTTGGATCACTACCCCAACACCATCAGTGGTTTCATCCTATTGAAAAGTATCATTAGACACATCATCCCGCTCCGGTATATCCCATACTCCTCGATGCTTATCCCGTTGAGCGACTCTCCAAGTTTTTCCTTTGTTGGTATCATTGACATAGAATACTTGTTTCACCTGACTAGGTAGAACAAATTGGTCATCTTTACACCAAAGTCTTGTAACATTAATACTTGTGACATGTTCATCGGAGTATGTTCTATTCTTGTGACCGGTGTCATACCATTCACATTGGAACAAAACCACTGTACCCCCATGCAAGTATTTCAATTCCCATATTTTGCACAAGTAGCCTTACAAATTAATTTGGTTCCCATTGTGGTCCCCTTCTACAACCAACCCACTATTTTGGCAGGTATGATGATTTTCACAATTTCTAGTATGGAATCGAATTCCATTATAGATGCACCTAGAATAAAAGTCAATTACTGATCCAGGACCATTTGCTAATGACCACAATTCGTTAGTTGCTTCAGGTGACCCTTTCGTTCGCAAATCAGTCATCTACATAAAACACCATATAACAAGTGTACTAAGTTAATGTGAATTGAAAGTTACAACAATTGTATTCAGTTAAGTTCTTTGGTATATCTTACACGATTTTTGAACCATTTTGGAAATTCTTCTCTTGTACGCGAGTTATGTCACGTCCTTGTAGATTACGCACAATATTTTTCTGCTCCTTACCCAAGGAAATGTGATATACATAATTAACTTAGAGATTTCGAAACAAAATTGAACAATTATGCATAAACAAAATTAAATCGAAATACATACTCAATATATGGCTCCACCTTAGAGCTATTGTACAACACAAACCAGTGAGCTATTTCTCGTTCATTCTGCGAAGGGTCAAGAGCCCTTGTGATAAATGAGAATAGACGAGCATTTTGGGTGAAGACCTCCATCCCGAGACCACGTTCACTACCATCATCATTTCGTTTGGGTTTATCAATCATTTTTAAGTACATTGAACAAAAAGTAAGACACTCTTTCACAATGTAAGCCTCAGCGATAGAACCTTCTGGACGTGCTCTATTACTGACATACCCTTTCAAAGTCCCGAGAAACCTTCAACAAAAAGTGACAATGAAAATTATGCTTCTTGATGCAAGAAAATTACCCCTTAGACAATAGTCTTTCATGGGTGGATTTTTGCACAATAGTTTACTTATAACAAATTAATAAATAACAATATGTTCATAATGATTACCTTTCAATCGGGTACATCCATCGATATTGCACTGGTCCAGCAAACATGACCTCATGCAGGAAGTGAACAGCCAAATAGACCATCACATCAAAGAAAGCAGGTGGAAAAATTTTCTCCAACTTGCAAAGTATGAGCATAATTCATTCCTCTATTTTTTCCAAATCAGGCTGCCTTAATGTTTTTTAGCACAGTTCTTGGAAGAAGTTTCCCAACTCAAACAGTGTTGTATAGATCTCCTTGTTCACAAAACCACGCATGCCAATTGAAAGAAATCGCTGACACAGGACATGACAATCATGGCTTTTCATACCCGATAATCTTTCATTTTTAGAAGTCGCACATCTTGAGATGTTTGCTGCATAGCCATTTGGATAACTAATAGATTTCAAGAATTCACAAAAACCATCTATTTGTTGAGAATCCAATGTGCAGTCTGCCCGAGGCTTTACAACGGATTTGTTATCTTTCCTTTGTAGATATAATTCTTGCCTTATGCCCATTTCTTGCAAATCATCACGTGCTTTGTACATGTCATTGTTTTTCCCATCTATGGCCAGCATCGTCCCGTAAAAGTTTTCACGAATATTCTTCTCAATGTGCATGACATCAAGATTGTGTCGGACATTTAGTTTCTTCCAATACGGTAGCTCCCACATTATGTTTTTCTTTGTCCAATTCAATTCTTCAGACTCCGGTGGTCTTTTCTTATATGGTTGGATCCTTTCCAAACTTGACTTCCCGTAATTGATCCAATTAAGCCATTACTTTTTCCACCGATAAATCCAAGGATTTCTTTATACTCTCAGTTAAACCATTAAACTTATTTTCTTTCCTCCAATGGTGGTTATTAGGCAAGTAAGCTCGATGGCCTACCCACCCGATCTTACTGATCAACTCGCGTGACAATGGATTATCATTACAAGGAGGGCAAGACAAATAACCTTTAGTTCTCCATCCAGATAGGTCACCATATGTAGAGAAGTCATTTATGGTCCACATTACAGCTGCATGCTTCCGGAAGGTCTGTTCAGTGGGCCTTCATTACGTCCAGGAATAAGTAAGGACATCATAAAAAATTGGGCCTTCATATATCTCCAACGTGGGAGGTTATAGGGCACGAGTACGACATGCCATGTTCCCAAAATGGTTGAACCCATTGGTGGCTAGGCCCAACCTAACATTGTTAGTCTCCTAGGCAAACTCTAGATAATGTAAATCAAATTCCTTCCACTCTTTACAATCAGCCGGATGCCTCCCTACACCATCATCAACACGCTTATCACTATGCCATCTCATGTCTTTTGCCGTCTTTCTAGACATGTACAATCTTCTCAACTTAGGTGTCAATGGGAGTAACGCAATATCTTGTGAAGGATCTTCTTACCCTTACTATCATTTACTCTGTACCTAGATGCTTGACACGTGGGACATTTTTCTAAGTGAGCATTCCCCTTCCAGAGTAGTACACAATTATGTTTACATGCATCAATGGGCTCGTATCCCAAGCCCAAGTCACGTAATAACTTCTTGCACTCATAAATTAACCCTGGCACCACATGGCCTTCTAGTAGGAATCGTCTTTGTATCTCTAAAACCTTGTCAAAAGACTTATTGCTCCACCTATTTTCTACCTTCACATGTAGCATCTGAATAACAAATGATGAAAAAGTATATGAGTTTTTGCAACCTAGGTACAAGCAACATTGGGAAGCATCTAACAATTTATCAAAGTGTCGTACATCCTCTCTTTCTAGAGTATCACCCTCCATACAATTCCCCCTCTGATAGTCCTTTATCAGTTCATCATATTCATCTTCGTCCTCGTTATTTTCATCATCGCTTTCATCAAGGTTATTGTGTTCTGGAAGTTCACCGTGTTCTAACCAAGTGGTGTATGATACTATCATCCCACTTATAAGCAAATGAGCCTTCACAATATCATAATCCTGCTTATAAAAGTTACAACAATTGATGCATGGGCACTTAATTTCCCTAGCCTTACCTAAATGAGCCTTTGCAAATTCAATAAATGAGTTCACCCCATCTACATATGGCTGACTGAATCTATCAAAAATTAACATCCAACTCCTGTCCATATTTGATCATAAGATAGTAATTAATATCAATCGGGCACAACCTTCTTTATTATTATTATTATTATTATTATTATTATTATTATTATTATTATTATTATTATTATTATTATTATTATTATTAATTAATTAATTAATTAATTAATTAATTATTTATTTATTTTTTAAATATAAAGGCAAAGTAGCAATAAAGGTGCATCTAGCTATAGGCCTTTTTCAATTTTGTATCAAGGCTTCGACCAACAAGTCCTTTAAAATTCTATTCTATCTGCATATATTATGTATTAAGTTAAGTGTTTTTCACATTTATCAAACTAAAAAAAAAAATGTTTTTCGTTTTACATTCCTAAACTTAGTCATGAATTGGATAAGTGTCAAAAGGAAGTGAAATAGCAATGACAAGCCTAAGCCTATATGTTGTAGACAAAAAAATGAAACCTTAACAAAACAACACAACAGAAAGAACTGAAAGAAAACTTTGGCCCCTAAACATTAGAACAGCCACAGGACAAAAGCAACAAACAAGACAAACTCAAAATATAAATACATGGTCTATTTGGTTTGGATTTTCAAATGAATTGCATAATTAGATATTTTAAAGGAGTGTACAATTTGAAATTTTGTTTCGTTATATAATTTGAAAATAGTTTTTATAAATATGAAATTCAAAATTTATTTGGTTTTGGAGTTTGAAAAAACAGTTTTTAAATTGTAAACTTGAATTAAATCAAACCATTAAAAACCTACAAAATCCTTGACATCATGGAATGCAAAAATCTGGACAAAAGCTCAATACCTTAAAAACAAATCATTACTCCAACAGGTAATGAACATGGTATAGGTAATGAACATGGTCTAAGTAATGAACAGGTAATTACTCCAATAGATGATGAACATGGTCCAGGTAATGAACAGGGTCTAGGATAATCCAAGATGTAGTATAATGTGGTAATGAATTGACGTTTCAAGTCGTGGAACATGGTCTAGGCCACCTTTCATTGACTGAAAAATAGATCATTACTCCAACAGGTAACTGTGGTTAAATTATCTGCTCTCATATTCCCATGTATGGAATTCTCCTATTCAATACCTGTTCCAGCTCTTGAATTTTGAAGGCTAATGAGTGTTGTTGGTTTGATTTGAAATTTGTTTCCCACTTCCCTTGATCCAATTAACACAAAATATAAGTGAAATAAACAGAAAACATTTTTTAGCTGAAGATAGCTAGAAAAATATGTACTATGTAAAATGCCATGGGTACATATAACATAGTAAGTGCACATAATATTTACCTACCAGACCTGTTGGAGATTAAAAATGCTTAAAGTACTCTTTTTTTTACCCAAGTGTTTCAGTGAATCTGTAACGCTCCCAAAATAATTACAATAATTCATCTGTAAGTGAATAATACCATATGACATAAACAAAATAATAGACTTTAATTAATCAGAGTTAATTTACAAAAAGTGACACATGCGATATACACTTATAAGCTCTACCTTAAATCTATAGCATGTGATACCAACTTAATAATCATCAAAGTAAATGGCCTACAGGCTTACATCTTTCCAAAACTATGCTTGGTTACAACAAAAGAGAGAATCTCAAGCTCCATATATATAAAGCCTTAGACTTGTACAAACATTAAATACAAAACAATAAAACAGAGCCGTCAGCTCATAGATCCTCCTACACTAAGTCTTTGGAGTAGGCATGTCAACAGCACCTGAAAATGGTTTCCTAAGTAGAGTGAGACAAAGCCCAGTAAAAATAATCTAACACAATATATGAATATTAACAAAGATATAAGTGTGATGCACATGTTCAATGCCCAAATGACAAATCTCTCACAACTTCTTCCAAAACCATGTTACGTCAAACTTGTATCTCAATGCATTAGTTATTCTCACTTCATTTAGTTAACCAAACAAAGGATATACCCCATAGGCCTCCAACCAATATAATTATCATACAAAATACATTCACTTGACATTTTACGAAAATTTCATCTACAGGAATCGGCACCCATGTATGCACGCGGTTTTCGGGACTTTTACCCTGGACACACAGGCCAACTTAGTTTAATGGAGTCCATCCCTTTTCTTTTCCCAAACATGGAGTAAATCCCCTTTCTCCTCCCAAACATCATACATACACAATGTATATAAATCATAATCATATTCAATGATAATGGCTAAAAGATTAGTTTCAATTCACCTAATCCACATGCAATTTCTATAATAATCATGGCTATCCTCCACTGATAGCCCCAAACAGATATTTCTAAACATATATACAATCTCAAAGACAGATAATTTATCCAAATTTCCATAGGTGAGAGGTAATACAAATATAACACCACCATTTATATAAACATTCATCCAATTTCACATTTCCAATGCCAATTTCATTTATTTATACAAAGTAATTATTTAAGATATTTTAGGGCAAACTTCCCCTTTTCCAACATCTACTCCAAGTACCAAAATCAATCATTGCAATATATACAAGCTCATATTTACTCCCATAACCATTTCCAATACATCCACTCAAAAACCCGTCTTTTGATTTTAAACCAAAACCCTAAGTTTGTTCAAAATTACCTCAAATCCCAATGTTTCTTACATATCAACAAATAACGAAATTAAAAGTCATAGAAGAGTGTAAAAAGTTCCTACCTCAAGTGTAGATGACCAAGGGAGAGGTGGAAGAACTCCAAAGACGCCGAAACCAAGATTGATTTGGATCAAAATGTAGCTCTTGAGGTGTTCTACCTTTTTAACAAAGGAACAAGGGTGGATAAATCACTAGATCTAGATGAAAAAGTAAAGAGAAGGTATGTTTTAGAGAGAGAGGGTCTCAACTTTAGGGTTTGGAGAGAAATAGATCTGAAAGAGTGATGTAAAATGACCTTTTCATAAACTGATATATGCATAATCTGTTCAAGCACAAGAAGTGATGCTCGAGCGTCAGACATAATAATTTGTTCTGCTCAAGCGCAAGAAGTGACGCTTGAGCGCCAAGACGCAATGAGAAAGGGCGACACTGCTCGAGCGTAAGAAGTGACATTTGAGCGCAAAATACAAACTCCTAGTAGTTTTGTAGAGAACAGACCATCGCTCAAGCACAGAAAGGACCGCTCAAGCATAGAATACACTCTCCTAGTAGTTTTGCAGACCTGCAAAAGTACTGAGAGTTTGTAAAGCCTGCTCGATCTCAAGAAGTGCCGCTCCAGCGGAAGACCAAAATTCTAGGCAACAAGAGTTGGGAAAACCGAGCGACCAACCTGTCTCAAACACCACCATAACAACCCAACAACCAAAATTAAGGAAAACACAAGCGAAGCGGGCACAATAAACAGTACAAAATCATGACACCCGTATCCAGAATACAACAAAGGTCGGGTCAAAACCAAAATCGCTATAATCTCCCCCTTTAAAGAATTTCATCCCCAAAATTTCAAATCAAGTTTTAAAACTGAGTTAAACCAATTGCAACAATAACAATCATTTAATTCCATCACCATGACCCCATTCTCCGGTCATTCAATTCTATCAACATGTGCAGACACCCCATTTTTGACCGACCTTTAGACTCAGACGTCATCAGTTGAGCGCTCGGTGATGTTGCATATTGTGCTCGTTCTGAGGTTTCAGAGTCTCAGCTGCGAGCCTTGCCTCCTGACTTCGGAGCTCTTTTGTGCCTTGCCTCGGTTTGCGAATCGGGTCCTATTTTCTTTGTTTTCTCTTCCCGAAGGGAGGGAGAGGTCTCGTAGATCATCTCTCAGTGGCCGCAGGCTAGGTTTCGTGGTCATAGGCCATTTTTTCCGTTTGGAGCCCGATTTTTGACTTTTGGAGCCGTCGGCCGTGTGCCTCGGTTCGGGACCGCTTAACTACTTCCGTTTGCTTCGGTTTTTGGCACACATCTCCTTTCCTCCCTTTAGAGGAACACTGTGGCCCGGGAGACCACCTTCGTGGTCATACGCCGCTTCCTGTGCCTAACAGCCTGTTTTCGGGGCCCCGAACCGCGCGTTTTGGCCCCCGAACCTTCATTTTGCATCCGTTTTGGTCCATTTTTGGTAGAGACCCTATTTTCACTATTAGGAGGATGGTAGGATGGTGGCCAGCCACCTATTCCCCTGAAAAGCTAGTTTTCTTATTTTCTCTCTCCAAGAGCCCGTTTTTCTGACAGAAAGTTGGTTTTTCCCACTCCTGAGCCACATTTTCTGGCTTTTCATACCACCATTGTGTTGTGCTCATCTGGGAGGCCACCTTTCTGGGTAGACCGACCAGCAATTATTCTTGAACCTTTTGACCCCTGGTCGGCCGACTAGGGGGAGTGGGCGGTCGGCCACTTGAACTGGCCGGCCTGCTTATTGCTTTTCCTCTCTTTGATTGTAATCTAGCTGTGCCAGTTGGAGATCATTTGGGGCATCCTCCATACACGTATGGAGGATCTTTGAAGCTTCCAAGAGAAGCTTTGGCCTCTCTTCTCTATAAGAGAGGCCCTCCTCTTCATATCTAGGGGTTAGACACTTTTGCTTAAGGCTCATCACCTCCCACCTCCATTGCTACTATTCCAAGCTCCAAAACCCTAACTTCCTTGGTCCATTTACACTACAACCCATAGCACCACACCACCATCATCCATTCCAGCCCCTTGGAAGTCATTTGCAGAGGTTAAAAGCTCATTTCGTTGGACCAAAGGCTGCTGGAAAGTTGGGCTACAAGGGTAAGCCCCTATTCTCCCCATTTTTGTACTATTTGTTCTATATCTTAGCCCCTTTTGCTTACATTTTTGGGCTTCATCCTGAACTAAAAAAAGTCTTATTTTGAACTCATCTTCATGTTTGATTAAGGACTTTTCTTTGTTTGAAGTCTTCTATTCCCCCTTTATGCTTTATCCCTCTTTTGGGGCTTATTTTGCATGATATATTAGCCCGGTTTTTGAGCATTTCTGGGCTTTGAGCCAAACTGTGAAGTACCTTATTTTGAGCCTCTCTCAAACTTTATTGAAGGGCTCTTTACTATTTGAGGCCATCTACTGCCCCTTTCCCTTTATCTCTCCTTTAGGGCTATTTTTGCATCATATTTTAGCCTTACTTATGAGCATATTCGAGATTTTCCATAAACTGTAAAGTATCTTGTTTTGAGCCCCTCTTCAACTTTGTTGAAGGGCTCTTTTCTGTTTTAGGCCTTTTGCTACCCGGTTTGTTCAATCTCTCTTTTAGGGCTGTTTTTGCATGATACATTGGCCTTATTTGTGAGCCATTTTAAACCTCAACCTAAACTGAAAAAAATCTTGTTTTGAGCTCATCTTCATGTTTGATTCAGGTCTATTCTCTGTTTGGGGTCATCTTCCCCTATGCATGCTTCATTCCTTCATGACTAAGGCTATGCATTAGAGCACTTGCATTGGCCATGGTTTGGCCTCTTTGCCACTGAAATCCAGTAGATTTTCAGTAGCTTTGACTCATTTTTGAGGGCCAAAATTAGAGGGGGGTGACCCCCTCTCTCCTTGTCTTGTTTAGTGATCTTTTAGGCCTTCCAAAGGGACCCTATTTTGCATACATCAAAGTCACTTTCCAGGCCTCATTCTGAGGGTTTTGAGGTCTGCCTTGGTCCTAAGTTCTATCAAGAGCACATTTTTCCATATTTTATGTCCCTGATGCATGTGTAGAGAAATCCCATTCAAGGCCCTTCAAAGAGGCCTTTCTTTGCATGTTCCCTAGACCAATTTCAGGGTCAATTTGGTGAGTTTTAGGGCTGTCATATTTGATTTCCAGAGTTGGTTGTGCCATGCTAAGTGTCCTTGATGCATGTGCTTAATTACCCCTTGTATGCCCTTCCAAAGAAGCCCCTCATTTTTGCACATGTTGGCTACATTTTAGTGATTATTTGGACATATTTTGGCATGTTTTATTCACTGATTTTTTCTGGTTTGGTGAGATTTCATATGCTTCATATGCATGCCATGTAAACCATGCTTGCTAGTCGAAGTTGCATGCTATTTTAGTCCATCATGCTAGCATCTTTTGGTCATGCTTTGAACTAGAAATGTTCATGTTTTGGGACTTCCTTGGCTCTATCTTTGTGCTTCATGGTCAAATAATGCATGCTTTGTATAACTACAAGTCAATACATGTGTCAAGTTTTGAGTTTCGGGGCCTATTCCATGCATCGGGTGCCATGTTTGCATGTTTCGGGACAATTTAGCATTATGTTTCAATGCTAAAAATTACATGTTTGAATGCCATGTTTCATCCTTGCCATGCTTTGGTAGAGTGGCATTCAATGCCTTAGGTTCGGTCCTCGGTATGCGTGCATGTGTGCACGCATTTCGATTGTCTCATTTTCATCTAATGGCCACTGATGTGAGTGTGGCTGAGGTCCACTCATGATTGGTGTAAGTCCATTATG
>NW_021024644.1:1570244-1589698 GCF_004153795.1 Camellia sinensis | reverse complement strand
GCTTATACCAACATGAGTGAGCCTCAGCCACACTCATATAGGATGCCGATGGATAAAAATGAGGCGCCTCGAAATGCGTGCACACGGACACGCAAATTGAGGCGATGATAAATGATATGAAAATGAGATGCCTCGAAGTACGTGCACACGGGCACGCAAACCGAGGCGATGGCAGATACAATGAAAATGAGATGCCTCGAAATGCGTCTGTGGGTGAAGGTTGGATTATCTGAATTGGAATAATACATTGACTGTGAGTTTTAAGCCCACTTTGCAAAGTAGCAAAATCATGTTTTCAAGCCCCCTCGAGGGTGGAAAATCTGTGCTTTAGCCTACTTGCGAGTAGCACTTTCAAACCATTTTAAAAAAACAAACATGAGTTATTTTTTTTCAATTCTCGTGATCCAGTCTATACTTGTATGCTGTGCGCATCATATAGTAAATCTAGGCTAATAACCGGAATAAGAATGCATAATGTTTTCAAAACTAGATATCATGGTTAGTAGAGGCCGGTCTCTGACCGGGCGAGCGGGGGTGCTCATGAAGTGACCTTCCCCAATCGTACCCAAGTTCCCGAGCCGAGGCAACTTTGGTGATGACGGACACGTGGCCTTAGGCAACGAGTCAGGGTTTCCTAAATTTCCCAAAATAAAAATATTTAGGTGGCGACTCTGTATCTGGCAAAGCAGTCCATGTTTGGCACTTCTTTCAAAACAATTTATTTTCAAAAATGATTTGCCAGATTTGGACTCTTTAATGATTCATCGGTCTTGCATTGCACTCTGTGAGATTAGATACATGACCGTGACATTGAGTCCTGAACTGTAGTGAGCCCAATGAACAAAACGGAGGGGGGGGATTTCCTTCTGGGACGTTCGGGGACGTCTACAGTTTCTGGCGACTCTGCTGGGGAATTTAGAGAACTTGACTCGAACTCATGATATCTTGTTTTGATTACACTTATGTGTTTCTTTGCATTGCATGTGCATTGGTGCCCCTAAGACACCGTATTTGCCATCTGCTATTCCTGAACGGTTTGCCGGAGGCTTGCTTCGAGAAGCATGCCATAAGTCTGACCGGTTACGGGCTCTGCCAGTATGGGAGCACAAACCCCGGTTTTACCAGGGCACCCCTTTTGACCATTCGACCTAGTGCATATTCAGAATCCATAGTGACCATTCCAAACTAGGACAGGTTGCTTACCCGTTTATAGGTTGTTTGAAACCGCTGCGTGCGTAGTGAAACCCTAGTTCCTGACAAAATAGGACAGGAAAACCTTACCCCAACATAGGGGTGTTTTGGCTCTTACTTATTTGTTATGTGCTTTTAGAGTGCATCTCTATATGAATGCATGTATCAGTTTGCAAGTTTGGGCATCAGGCCTACGAGCACCAGTTCAGTGTTTCTGGGTATCAGGCCTGCGGACACTGGTTCAGTATTTCTGGGTATCAAGGGCCTGCAGTCGCCAGTTTAGTATTTTCGAATCAACTTTATGCGGGTATCAGATTTAGTTTTGGGGACAGTGATTTGGGAATAGTAATTCGGGAATAATGATCAGTCTTTGAGAACAGTGTATCAATTATGTTTTAATTATACCCGACTGTGTGTTGTGTTTATTTACGCGTTATGCTGTCCGTTTGTCTGCTCGTTTATTTCCTTATTATTGCTTTATTTATCTTTTTGCTTGGTAGTTTAGCATAATTGCGCCAGACCAAGCAGATATTCCCCAAGCACTCTGGACAAGAGGTCGCCGACTCAATCGATCTGAGGATCTGGTCGACGGACAACCAGTGTTCCACTCTCTACCCCCGGTTATCAGACAGAGGTCGAAAAAGCGCAGTGTATCTAAGCAGAGGTTGCCAGAGCAGCGGATTACCCCATCAGTGGACAGTCGGATTGAGATCCCAATTGTTGCTATAGAGATAGACCTACCAGTAGTCCAGACAGATCAGGGCAGTATGGCCGGGCTGACAGGAGTTGAGGAAATGATGCGTCAGATGCAGGACACCATGAGAGCCATGCAGCAGGATGCTGTTTGTCGGGATGAATTTGCTAAACAACAGGCCGAGATCATGGCCCAGCAGGCAGAGTTAATTTCCAGGTTACAACAACAAACTGGGGCATCTACTTCACACCCAGTTCCCCCCCCACCAGGAATCCCGACACCCGAGGAGGCACCGAATGTCCAGGCAGATACGGACATACCAACGGGGCTAGCTCCGCCCCCAATTCTGCCCCAGCTATTTAAGGCACCTACGCTTGTCAATCAACTGGACTCCCCTTTCGAGTTCGAGGTAGACCATACGGCATTGAAATTGAGCAAGCTTGAGAAGTTGTTCATGAAATCCCAAGGGGTAAAGGCTATCCCGGATATCGAGGACGGATATACTGACGTGGCTGTGACACTGCCGGATAGGTTTAAAATGCCGCAAATTGATCGCTTCGACGGATCTGGAGACCCCATGGTGCATCTCCGGCTATTTTCAGATATACTACAGCCAATGGGCCTCACCAGACCACAAAAGCACTATTCAGGCGTGGCCGCTATCTGGTATGCAAAGTTAGAGGATGATGTCAAGCGGAGTTGGGATGAAATGGCCGAGGCCTTTGTCGCGCAATACTCTTACAATACCCAAATCGAGATTACGACCCGAGATCTCGAAACAACAAGGAAGGAGCCTAAGGAGAGCTTCTCGGATTGTGCTCCCCTTTCCCACTTTTTCAGATCTACATGAAATGGGGGTACAAATTGAAGATGCAATGAAACAAGGTCTAATTGACCAAGATAGGGAGCAACCCAGAAGAACCTTTAACCGCAACAACAATACAGGCCCAAGTGGCGCTGCAACTGCAAGAGCTTCGGAGGTGAGCATGGTCACCACCATTCCTCCTCCCCTTCCAAGACCCATGGCAGCTACAGCTTTCTCCAGCGCGTCCGAAAGCAACACACAAACCACTAGATTCCAACCCAGAGGCCAAAGAACCTTCACCCCACTGTATATGCCCCTGTCCAAGGCTCTACGGGTATTAATCAAGAAAGGGCACTTAAAGCCCCTGGAGCCGAGGCCATTGCCAAATCCACTCCCTCCTTCTCATAATCCAGCAAAATACTGCGCATATCACCAACAACACGGTCATGACACTGACCAATGTTATAGATTGCGTCATGAGATTCAAGACCTCATTGACAAACAGGTGATTGTACCTCCAGAAAAACCCAATGTCACAACAAACCCTCTCCCACCACACAACCAAGCTCCACCTCGCAAAAGAATCAACTTCATCCAGACTGGGGTCGTGTCTTACGATCTCAGCATATATATCACTCCTTCCCACCTGCCTAAGCTAGAGGTGCTCCTTCCTGATTGCACTGGCTCTTTGTGCATGTTGGACATCTCCAGAATCCAACCCCAGCCAATGGTGGTGACTGGCAAAGATAGGACAGAGGAGATTTTGGAGGAGGATGGAATTGTTCAATCAGGGTTTGAGCAGTCTGGGAGTGTCGCTGGGGAAGCTTACGATCCGAGTGATTACATTCTGCCAGCAGGCCGGTTTGAGCCTAATATTGAATTGCTAGAGAGGGCAGAGTTGTGTGTGATCCGAGAAGATGGATTTGAGCAGGGGACAGATGATTTGACGGTTGTGGAAGAGGACTTGGCCAACCTCCAGTTTTTCAATGATCAAGATCCGAGAGATGCGGCAGTCGACTGGTTTGGTTATGAGGTATCGACACAGGCTACTGGGTGGCTTGATGACTTGCCAGATGTTGTTGACGAAGCTCAATTGGAGCAGGGCCCGGCAGGGGCGAGCATATCAGTGGTGACCGGAAGGGCCGAAAGTCAGAATGAATCGCCAGAGAGCGCCGGTGCTACGAATTCCGCTCGAGACTTGGGTATTATGAATACGGGAATTGTTGAACAACCAGCTATACTGATGCAGCTGGAACAAGAAAGGTTTGAGGACACCGAGAGAATTAGGAAAGCTAAGGGCCCTGAGGAGACTGAAAGTGCTGTGTGCATGAAGATAGAGAATGCTGCGAGCATGTGAACAGAGAGTACTGCAAGTGCAATTGAACCGGAGCCAGACAGGTGTCTGTTGGCTGCCGACGAAATGTGGTGGGAAGACGATGATTTATGTCTTGCCCACACAGACGAGGATTGGGCGAGTAATCAGCCAGATGATACCTGGTATATCGGTGAGGTCGATCATATGACGTGAAGCGGACGGTATTTCAAGCCCCCGAACCTAGACCAGCCAGAGGCATCTGGGAAAGATAAGGAAGCTGAGAGACAAAAAGAGAAGCAAGCCGAAGAAGAGGTTGTACTGAAGCAGTTAAAGAAGATACAAGCAGACATCTCCATCTGGGGACTGCTTATGGCATCGCGAGTACATCGACAAGCTGTCTTATCGGCCATGGACAAGGCCAAGCTCTCTATAGACACCACGCCCGAACAGCTGGTGGGCTTAGTTTTTCCTGGAGGAGCTACCCCGATGTTGACCTTTTCTGACAAAGAACTGCCACCTGAGGGTGCGAACCACAACAAGCCACTCTACATCTCTGTGGAGTGCAGAAACAAATGGATACCCGTGGTGCTTGTCGACACAGGGTCTTCCATCAATGTATGTCCAGCGAGGACTGCCTATGCAATTGGCTTGAAGACCGTGGACTTTGTGCCAACCGCCCAGGTGATTCGGGCTTACGACAACACAAGCAGAGAAATCATGGGGACAGCAAAAATTCAAACCAAGGTTGGGCCGGGGCAGCATGAAATTGACTTTCACATCCTAGAGGTTCCCGCCACTTTTAATCTGCTTTTGGGGTGGCCGTGGTTGCATCAAGTGAAGGTAGTTTCTTCTACCTTGCATCAAATGGTGAAATACCCCCATGGAAAGGGAATAGCCATTGTTTTTGGGAATTCATCAATCCATCCACCGCCGGAAGTATCTACGCCAGTATTGGAAATTGAGCACGGTATGGAGGATGTGTTCTTATCTGATTTTACCCTAGCTGAGGCCCGGGTCGTGCAGAACATCTTAGCTGTTAATAAGGGGGTGTATGTCAGTGCTCAATTGGTATACCTCATGAACAAGCTTCGACATATCCCCGGGATGGGATTGGGAAAAAGCGGCCGGAAGGGCGTCGCAGCATCGGCCGAGGTGCCACATAATCCACATAGCTTTGGTTTGGGTTATCTGCCCACCAAAGAGGATTGGATAAGGAAGGGTAAGGAGATGGCTGGGAGAGCTAGAGCGAAGAAGGCGGGTAAGCCTTTTGACTTAATGCTCCGGCCCATTCAGGGTACCCTAAACGGACGCTTCGTCTAGGAGGGGGAGGACTTTCCGTTCTGTGGCTTCCCAGAGCCGTGGCTGAATGCGGAGAAGAAGCGCGTGCCGGGGTTTGAGATCTTCTTTGACCTGCAGTTACCCGGGGATGACGTTGCCGGAGAGCAGACAGACCCAATAGCTGAGGTTGAGCAGAGCAAGAAAGTGGAGTCTGAGGACGCCAAAAATGAAATAGGGGTAGCGCTGGCATGTCTACTTTCAGATCCTCCGATCGAACAGAAGTGCTTGGGAGATAACTTCTCGGTATGCATAATCGGGAATGGAGCAGCTGCGAGCCTACCAGCAAACATTTTGGATGCATCTATCGCACCCTCTCTCATTTGGCAATATGAAGAGGGATTTTTGTCCAGCAGCACCGGGTCAGGTAGTGAGCCAGAATCTGATTCCACCGAATCTTGTGAGTCGGAATCAGGTTCCAGCTCGACTGAGTCTGAGTCTGGTAATCCTGGGGATGATAACCTGGATGCCACAGTCTTGTCCAGGTTGTCTTTTTCTTTCTCTTTTGAGTATGTTGTAACCGAGGAATCAGACGATTTGGATGTGCTTAATGAGAATCAAGTAGCTGTGGTTTCTGAGTACTTTTTTGTGCCCTTGATTTATTACATTAATTCAGACTTTCAAAATTTTGATGAAAACGACGAGGAAGAAATTCCTCCGGTTTTGCAACGGTTAATTGATCAAGAGCAGGAAAGATTTGTTAAACCCTTAATGGATGAAATCACTACCGTGAATGTTGGTACTGAGGAGGACCCGCGGCTGGTCCAGATCGGGTCCACGTTGTCTTCGGAGGAACGCGAGCGCTTAGTCGCTTTATTAAAAGATTTCAAAGATGTTTTCGCGTGGTCCTACGAAGACATGCCTGGAATCGATCCTGAGATTGTACAGCACCGGATCCTTCTTGACCCCGAGGCCTGACCCGTTAAGCAAAAACTCAGAAGGATCCGCCCGGACTGGGCTCTCAAGATTAAAGAAGAAGTCACCAAGCAAATTGACGCAGGTTTCCTGCAGGTATCCGAATACCTGACTTGGTTGGCCAACATTGTTCTAGTGCCGAAGAAGGATGGTAGGATCCGAGTATGTGTGGATTTCAGGGATTTGAATAGAGTTAGTCCGAAGGACGACTTTCCCTTGCCGCACATTGATGAGTTAGTGGACTTCACAGCAGGGCATGCTTTGCTTTCGTTTATGGATGGCTTCTCGGGCTATAACCAGATAGTAATGGCACCTGAAGACCGAGAAAAGACTGCCTTCACCACCCCGTGGGGGACATATTGTTATAGAGTAATGCCGTTTGGGCTGAAGAACGCTAGAGCTACATATCAACGGGCCGCGACCACAATATTACATGACTTGATCCACAAAGAGGTTGAGGTGTACGTGGACGACATGTTGTTAAGTCCAAGGAAAGAGAGGGCCACTACACTGCCTTGCAAAAGTTCGTTCAAAGGATTAGAGAATTCCGGTTGCGGCTAAATCCTAAGAAGTGCACGTTCAGTGTTACAGCAGGGAAAATGCTGGGGTTTCTCATTACACAGAGAGGTATCGAAGTCGGCCCTTCCAAAATCAAGGCCATCCTAGAAATGCCACCACCAAGGACTGAAAAGGAGGTGCGAGGCTTTCTAGGTAAAGTGCAATTCATAAGACGGTTTATCTCTAAATTAACCTTGACTTGTGAACCACTTTTTGGTCTCCTGAAGAAAGGAATGAAATTCCAGTGGGACGGCCAATGCCAAGCCGCTTTTGAAAAGATCAAGGAATATTTACAAAACCTACCTGTGTTGTCACCACCAGAACCGGGAAGATCATTGATATTGTACCTTTCAGTGACTGAGACCACAATGGGCCGCATGCTCGCGCAAGAATCAGAAGACAAAGTGGAAAAGGGCCATCTATTATTTGAGCAAGAAGATGCTGGAGTATGAGACTCGCTACACACCATTGGAGAAGGCTTGCTTAGCCTTGGTATGGGCTACCAGGAAGCTACGGCACTACCTGTTAGCTCACTCTGTAATGTTGGTTTTGAGATTAGATCCCATCAAATATCTCTTCGAGAAACTGACACTTACGGGTAGGCTAGCTCGTTGGTTGTTGTTGCTTTCCGAATTCGATCTAAAATATGTGACGCGCAAGTCGGTCAAGGGAAGAGCAATAGCAGAATTCTTAGTCGATCATCCAGTGGAAGGGGGTGAAGCAGTTGAGTACTTATTCCCAGATGAGGCCATTTTGCATATCGACGACGAGTTTTGGACGATGTATTTCGACGGAGCGTCCAACCAATATGGGTATGGAATAGGAGTGTTGTTGATAGCACCTGACAATTCCCGTATCCCTTTAGCATTCAAGCTCTGGTTCAAAGTCTCAAACAACAAAGCAGAATATGAGGCGTGCATTGTCGGTTTAGAAGCAGCCCTGGAACTAGGGGCAAAATGGTTGGACGTCATCGGGGACTCGAACCTTGTTGTATCTCAAGCGAAAGGAGATTGGAATGGAAAGTCAAAGAAGAAAAGATGTTGATGTATCATCAGGCCCTGGACTTGTTAATTCCTCGGTTTGAGAAGCTAAACTTTGCTCATCTAGCAAGATAGAACAACAGGTTCGCAGATTCACTAGCAACTCTATCTTTCATGATAGACATCCCATTTGGAGTCTGGATGCGTCCAGTCATTATTTACCAGAAATTTGCGCCAGCTTATGAATCAATCGCTGCTATAGATGAGGTTCAAGATGAGAACCCCTGGTATTACGACATTTGGAACTTCTTGGAGAAAGAGGCGTACCCACCAGGGGCAAATGCCAAGGGTAAAAGGGCAATCAGAAGAATGGCCGTTTAATTCATCATCTGCGGAGGTAAATTGTACAAGAGAGGTCATCTGGGAATGCATAAGCTATGCGTTGAAGCGGAAGAATCAAAACGCCTGATGGAGGCCATCCATGGAGGAGAATGCGGTGCGCATATGAACGGGGTTATACTGGCACGGAAGATCCTCAGACAGGGTTATTACTGGTCCACCATGGAGGAGGATTGTATCGGCTTTGTTCGGCGATGCCACAAGTGTCAGATCCATGCAAACCGCATGAACATCCCGCCGTCGAAGCTGTACAATATGACTTCGCCATGGCCATTTTCAGTTTGGGGAATCGATGTGATCGGGGCTGTCACTCCGAAGGGGTCTAACGGGCATGAGTTCATCCTGGTCGCGATAGATTATTTCACGAAGTGGGTTGAGGCCCAATCCTATGCAGTGTTGAAGGCGTCACATGTTGCAAAATTCATCAGAAACAACATCATCTGTCGTTATGGGGTCCCAAATGAGGTCATTTCAGATAATGGTTCCCACTTCAAGAAGCAAGTGATTGATTTGTTGGATAAATACAACGTGGCTTTTCATAAGTCGTCTACATATAGGCCGCAAACCAATGGAGCGGTCGAGGCCGCCAACAAGAATATCAAACACATATTGCAGAAGATGGTGGAAACCTACCGGGATTGGCCAGACAAGCTGCCGTTTGCTCTGTGGGGATACTGGACTTCAATTAGAGCTTCTACTGGGGCGACTCCGTATTCATTAGTTTATGGGATAGAGGCCGTTCTACCTATTGAAATTGAGGTTCCGTCTTTGTGAGTGCTGGCCGAGTGTCAGATAGCCGAAGCAGATTGGCAACAGAATAGATTTGAAGAACTCATGCTTTTTGACGAGCGCAGACTGAAAGCACTGTACCATATTCAAGGCTATCAGCACAGAATTGCCAGGGCTTTTAACAAGAAAGTTAAGTCCAGGAATCTAAAAGAAGGAGATTTGGTGCTCAAGGACAACCGAGCTCCCATCCATGACCCAACGGGCAAGTTCAGACCCAATTAGACTGGTCCCTACATCATTACGTCTATTTGGTCAGGTGGAGCTGTGGTTCTGATGGACTTAGATGGCCTAGAGTTCTCCCAACCGATCAATATGGACAAGTTGAAGAAATATTACCCCTGAGAAGCTCGCTAGGCCGAAAACCCGAAAGGGCGATCTAGGCAAAAGTTAAAGCGTGAAAAATTTGAAACTATAAAAACTGAGCTCGCAAGGTTGAAAACCCGCAAAGGGCGGCCTTGGCAAAAGTTAGAGCAAACCTTTCCCCGATCAACTTTGTCCATTTGACCAACTCTGTCATCTTTGTCTATTAAGTATCTAAGAGCTTCGGTTGTGATCTCTGAAGCAGTGTTATTCAGACTAGGGGCAACTTTTCAGTTGCTGGAATCCGGGGTTGTGCATCTCAATGATAGATCTCAGGGGTGTCCAATTTTGATCCATGTCGAAAATGGTTTTGAAAAGTTTTAATAAAAGTTGACTTTGTTCAAATTAATCTTTTTACAACTTAGACCATTTTTGGACCAAAGCGAAAAATTTTCAGTACCCACAACCTTCAACTTCATTGATTTCAATACAGAGTTCTCCTGCTCTTGCATACAAATTGAAGTTGCTTTTTATTACAATCATAAAGAAAACTTGAAAGTACGAATAAAGCAATAAATCCGGGGCATAGCTAAGTCAAGTGTTCCCGCGCCCCCTTCCAGAGCTGGTCGAAGCCTCTGATACCAAAGTGGGCCCTTCATGTGCCTCTTCATTGAGCCAATCCAAGCACTCATCAGACAAGGTGCAACTAAAAGTGGGAGCAGGGGCCAAGAGCTCTCTAATCCTCCATGCTGTGGCATACCGGGCAAGTTGTGTGCCTCGAACCGGGAATGCAGCAGGATACTCTATCCCCTCTGGCGGGCAAGTCTGATCATGGCCGAACTGGCACCGAAACCGGAACGGAAAGTAGAACACACAGTGAGTCAGACTAATCAACTGGATCCCGGTCTGCCGGGACATGCTATAGCTCATTACCGGGAGATTGAGCCAAGGACAGCGCCAAACAATGCGATCCGCAAACAAATTACACATCCAGTCGAACCACCATCCCTCATCAAGGGCATCGACTAGTCGTTGTCGGAAGAAGTAGCCGCGAGCTGAGTAAGCTGGGCAAGAGTCCACAACTTGCAATTTATCCATCAACCATACCTTGGGAGGGATGAAAAATGAGAGAATAAAGAATAGAGAGATGTGCGATGAGAGAAAAATAAGAAAAGGGTTTTGTGAGAAAAACCGAGACTGAGGGCCGAGTGATCTGAGCAATATATATGTGAGAAGGGGTGGGAAACATTACCTGCAGCAGTAGTGGACTCCCTACGAATCTGGTCGTCTCTCGGTGATAGAAAGCATCCAAGCCCATCAACGTCTCGGCCAATGTCATGGCAATGCAGCTCTTTCCTTCTTTTAAGCCTTGAGCAACTTCAATCAGACGGGTGCTAGATCCGTTAAAGCCCGGGGCAAGCAAAAAGTGAGATAGCATGCACAAGCAAAGAGCGTTTTGCCGAAAACCTTGCCAATGATGGTCGCCGCGGTTACCGGCATCAGAAAAGCGATGAATCAAGCCAAGGATATCCAGTTCCCCGTTGCAGGTCAGAGACCGAGCATCGTGCATGGTGAGCCCACACATCTATCCTAAAGCTTGGGCATGACCGAAGCGATGTTGGGACAAAATCGCTTCATGGCACTCGGATTCCATTAAAACTTGAAAATCTTCGAAGGTCGGACACATCTCTTGCCCGCCGAAGCTAAAGACATGTGTTATCGGATTCCAAAACCTCGCCGCGGCATGAAGGAACGGAATGTGCAGCGAAGTATGGCCCAGCGTGAATAGTGCATTCAAGCCGAAACCTCGGAAGTTCAACTTTTCCGAGCCATCTAGAGAAGCAATCCAAACTGTGAGATTTTGCGTAAGAAATGCTTCCATTTTGGTGCAAAACTAAGATGAAATGAGAGAACCACGAGGCTGGAGTTTTTAAAGAGGATAAGGCACTGTTCGGAAGACACGTGTCGAAAATTTGGTGGTTGCCAAGCTAGGTGGCCGGCCGGCCACCTTTTCTGGCAAGCCGACCACCCCTCTCCCCTCCAATGCAAAAAGCTAATCGGCCATCAAGATGAGGGTGGCTTTGGTCTTGTTCTAGCCTCTAGAAGAAAGTTCCAAGCATTTCCATGCATTGGGGGCCTTAAAGATGCGAGTTTTACTATGTTTCGGATGCGTTCCGTCACCCAGATCATTCGAAATGTATTTGTTTATCGAGTTGTTGTTTAGTCTTGCTTATCGAGTTGTTGTTTTGCTTATCGAGTTGTTGTTTTGCTTGTCGAGTTGTCAAGTTTATCGAGTTGTTATGTTTTTTCGAGTTGACGAGTTTTGTGTATTGAGTTGTTACTCTTTGTTTATCAACATTGTTGTGTCTTGCTTATCGAGTTGCTTTGTTTGTTGCGTCGGTTCACTACCTGACTTGGCAATTTTCAATGCACGACTTCCATTCAATCTCATTTTTTGTGCAAAATAATGCGATACGATGCAAGAACATAAAATACAACACTTTTTTTGAACAAAAGTTGTTTCATTCCATCATGCTTCCTTTGTGACAACATTTTACAACAAGGGTACAAGTTTTACAGAAAATAAAACTGCCTAATAATGTACAATGTGCTACAACTACTAGTAAAAAGGCAAATAAAGCAGGAACATCTGTGCTCTCAAGCACAGGAGTAAGAGGCCCTCTTCGTCCTCTTCTGCGAAACAGCCTCAGCACCATCATCGCCATCTGAGTCAGAGCTGTCATCCTCGAGATCCTCCTCGGCCTCATCACCTCCGCCCTCAGAGCCAGACTCAGAGTCACCCTCTCTGCCAGTAGATGTCTCTGACTGACGATGCGCGGACTCCTCCTCCTCGCTGGACTCCTCCTCAATAATATGTGCTCTGCGCCCACCTCGTCCGCGAGACGACTCCCCTCTCCCGGCTCTCCGAGAAGGCCTAGATGGCCCAACTCCTCCGGAAGGCCCAGATGGCCCGGCCTGTGGTCCGGTATATATCGGAGGCATCTGAAAAGAAAAAGTGTAATTTGAATACATCAGCCAAAATATGTATATCAGATGTACAGATAAAAAGCTACATGGAGTGGATGTATGCAAATGTAGTACATGGACGTGGTGTGTGTCAGATGTGCTCTCCGCATACAGTCGGTCAATCAATGCAGTTAAATGTTCAAATCCAGCATGTCATCAGAAATATGATAAATGCAAGAAAACTAAACAGTACCGAGACGCCCATGATGGATAGCTGCGCCTCTCTCTGCAAGACCATGCCTTCGAGCGAGGCCACTAACCTGAGTAACCCCTCAGCATACTCCGTGGTAGGCTGCAGATGCAAGTGCAAATCATCAGTGAATGAATGAATGTCCAAGTATCTGAGTGATAAAGCAAAGCTGTAAAACATACCAGTGGTGAGTCAGGGTCTTTGGTGTATGGATGATCTGGCATCGGAGGCTCTATCGGAATCGGGTAGGAAGCCCCGTATCTCCATCCCGCCAACTCAGTCGGGATACCTGGCCATCCGGCATTATGATAAGTAGGGGGGACCAGTCCAGCCCCACCTCTGGATGTGCCAGCCCTACCGGCCGAAGGAATGTCTCTGGCTCGAGTGCGACTCGAAGACAGCATACCGATAGACCTCCTCGAGGGAGTACGGACACCTGTCAATGGAGACATCAAGTAGGTGTGACGGTAGGTCGCGTACTCCCCGTCCTCCAAATACAGCAGTGCATCAATGCCTAGCCTGGCATCAATAACACCCTGGGGAGTAAGCCTATCAGCGAGCCGCATATCGTCTGGGGGTGCTGAAGGGACACTCGGCTCAGGGAAGCCCATAGTCTGATGAAGAAAGCGTTCCCCCAGGAACCAGGCCCTACCAACTGGCCCCTCGAACAAGATCCTATACTGGGAGGAAGCCCATCCACCGGCAAACTGGAATCGGAGATCCTCACCCAGACGCGCCCAGGGCTGCCATAAGATCTGCAGATAGCCAATGCATAAGCCGATTAGAAATCGCAAATGTCCAAAATAAATCAAAGATCAACACATAAAGAACTGAGAGTTCTGACATACCTCGGTCGCCCGCACAGTGTCAAAATACTGTCGCAGGTAAGGGAGAGTCTCCCGAGGCCGCGACCGGTACTGGCCCTCGAAGACGAATAAGGGGTCATGAGAGGGGCCTCCATCTCAAGCTCCGCGACTAGCGTCGGAAAGTACGCGAAGACCCATAACTGTGGAAAACAGGGCAAAAGCCATCAGAATACAGAATGCTGAGTGCAGAATTTGAATACAGAATGTTGAGAGCAGAATATAAGTACAGAATGTAAAGTGTGCCGTGTGTGCAATGTACAGATAATGAAAAGCAGAAATGTGAATCAAGAGGGCAGAAGGTACCTCTCAGGCTCTCCAATAGCCGCCGACTATATTCCCCGGCCCGCGAGAGGTTGCACTCATATAGCAATAGAGGGTAGCCAGGCCGGCGCCACCCCAGTCATACTGACTAATCTGTGTGAGGTCTACCAGGGCACTCAGCAAATATAGCCCAACAGTGTTCCCCCTGTCGGCGAACAGAGTGGTCCTGAAGAGGAACATCAAAAACCCGCGGGCATACTGTGCAGTCCCCTCAGGAGTCTCGAGCTCAGTCCTCCTGAACTGTGTAGAAAACCAGGTATATCGGACTCGGCTTGAAGATCGGTCTACCGGTGGGCGAGCTCCCAACAGATGAATCCAGGCTGCCTCCCACTCGCCCATGTCCTCATCGTAAGGGATCGCCCAGCCTCCCACGTCAAGGCCAGTCAACACGGCGAAGTCAAATAGGGTCATGGTCATGTCCCCGGCGGCTGAGAAATGGAAGGAGTTGGTGGTGTCCCACCATCTCTCCACCAGGGCGCCCATCAATGTCCGGCTAGCTGGATAGCGAGATATCCCGGTACAAAAGGGCCCAAACCCTGTTAGATCAACCCAATCGTGGACAGCTTCCGGGAGCTTCGCATACCAATCTCTCGTAGCAATAGAGCCGTATCCCCGTGTAACGCGGGAGGATGTCTGCATTCATAATAAACACAAGTATTCAGTTTCAGAACGAAATGAATAAGCTATGTGCAAATGAAAAGATATGAGCTGTGTACAAATCAAATCAACCTTCAATCAAATGTGGGCTGCGTGTTCACAATCAAATTTGGGCTGCGTGTTGAGATTTCAGAAATTTAAAGTTTGGGTTGCGTGTTCATCATTCAATCAAATGTGGGCTGCGTGTTCACAATCAAATTTGGGCTGCGTGTTGAGATTTCAGAAATTTAAAGTTTGGGTTGCGTGTTCATCATTCTCTCAACATCAAATTTGGGCTGCGTGTTCAGATTTCAGAAATTTAAAGTTTGGGCTGCGTGTTCAACTTTCAATTAAATGTGGGCTGCGTGTTCACTATCAAATTTGGGCTACGTGTTCAGATTTCAGAAATTTAAAGTTTGGGCTGTGTGTTCGACTTTCAATTAAATGTGGGCTGCGTGTTCACTATCAAATTTGGGCTGCGTGTTCAGATTTCAGAAATTTAAAGTTTGGATTGCGTGTTCAACTTTCAATTAAATGTGGGCTGCGTGTTCACTATCAAATTTGGGCTGCGTGTTCAGATTTCAGAAATTTAAAGTTTGGGCTGCGTGTTCAACTTTCAATTAAATGTGGGTTGCGTGTTCACCATCAAATTTGGGTTGCGTGTTCAGATTTCAGAAATTTAAAGTTTGGGCTGCGTGTTCGACTTTCATCAAATGTGGGCTGCGTGTTCACAATCAAGTTTGGGTTGCGTGTTCAACTTTCAACGAATGTGGGCTGCGTGTTCACCATCAAATTTGGGCTGTGTGTTCAGATTTCGGTGATTCAAGTGATTGAGCTATGTGTTCAAGACAGAGTATTGTGTTATAGACTAAGCGTGCAGAACAAGTTGTGTGCTAAAATGAGCAGAAGTATGGCATGCGAATGTGTTCAGAACGAGCAATAAGCATACATAACATGAAATGCAGGGAAAATGCAGAATTAAGGCAGGAAATGTAAAAAAGTGAAGTACATACCTCTCGCGCCTCATGAGAGAGATGGGACTCTGGCTCCCGCAATAACAGGTCTACAGGAGCTCGAGGGTCGAAGTCGGTAAAATGATAAAAAATCGCCCGAGGTAGCATATGAGTCGAAGGATTGTACCTCTCGGGGATAAAGGGGCGAACCCTCGGGTGCAAAGACATGATGTCAGGCTCGCCTCCGGCGCCTGGAGAACCTCCGCCGTGGGAAAATTGACCCGCCATTTCAAGAAATCTGCAAAAAGGAGCAAAAATGAGCGAAATGAGCCAAAATTGGAAAAGGTCAACAAAAGTCAACTCTTGGGAAATGAAAAAGTCAACAAAAGTCAACTCCCGAGAAAATCTTCCAAATATTGAGACAAACTTACCTCAAGTGGTGAAAATGAGAAAAGAAGCCCCGAAATCAAATTTTAATCGGTTCAAAATGAAGAGAACTGAAAGTTTTCACGAAACAACTTGGCGTAGGGCGTTGGAAAACGCGTATAAAGCGCAGATCTGAGAAAGAAAATGGTCTAGGAAGGAGGAGAAGGCAGTTTCGGAGCTGAAGTTATGAGAAAAAGGTGTTTGGCTTTGTATATTTAAAGAAATGGGAGCAAAAAGACCAAACTGCCTCGGATTTGGGCTAGGTGGTCGGCCGACCACCTTTTCTGGTAGGCCGACCACACCTTACACTCCAACCTGGTCGGTGACCCCCCCTTGGGACCAAACTTGGTCGGTGGTGTTCCCAAGGTGGTCTATAAGGTCTCTGCAAATTTTGGTGATGATTGGAGTCCCCGGGACCCGAGAAAGTACAAGGAAAGTGCACTTTTCGTCGCGAAATCCCTCCGTGGGAACTGCAACTCCAACTTTCGATGCGTGTTTCATCTTCACTCGTCAAGAGCAAGATGTATCCTTTTTGAGTATGCTGTGACCCTTCCGGGAGGTAAACCGGCGGTCGCGATTAAATTACACTCATCGAAACTTGCATTTCTTTGCTCGTTGTTTTGCGCCAAACATGCATTAGAATTTGCACTTATCTTGCATTGTTATACACGTCACTTACATTCTCATGCATACCACTTGCATTGTTGTGCACATTTCATTGGTATTGTTATACCCTCACACTTAACTTGCGTTGTTATGCGCGTATCTCTCGCATTGCGATGCACTTTCCTTTCAACGTCCTGTTTGTCTGCATTCGATGTAATGTTGAACATGTGTTGCTAACTATGTTGTACTTGTTGAGTTTCTTCCTCTTTCAGGCACGATATTGTATGTACGGTTCATTTGAAGCTGGTGCGACCAGACGAATCGCTCAGGTATTGTACCTTCTCCATGTGAGACGTGACGAGAATCGAACAATTCTCCGCATCCTTAAACTGCATGAAATGTAGTTGTTGCTTTGCATTCTTGCTTAAAACTGTTGCGTGTGCGCTGCATTACAGCTTGCTACTTTGCATGATCATGAGTTATATCCAGCTTTGTGCATATCATTTTGCATTTTGCCCCTGCCTGCGGGCATGCCTGCGAGCACATCTTTGTTATCTTGTACGTTTGTCTAAGTCTTCGGCCTTGTCAAAAATAGGTCGTCTCTGTGCTTTGACATTCACTCCCGTCATGTGTGACTTCCGAGTTCTGTCAAAGAGGGGCAACTGTAGACACCCCATTTTTGACCGACCTTTAGACTCAGACGTCACCAGTTGAGCGCTCGGTGATGTTGCATATTGTGCTTGTTCTGAGGTTTTAGAGTCTCGGCTGCGAGCCTTGCCTCCTCACTTCGGAGCTCTTTTGTGCCTTGCCTCGGTTTATGAACCGGGTCCTGTTTTCTTCATTTTCTCTTCCCGAAGGGAGGGAGAGGTCTCGTAGATCATCTCTCAGTGGCCGCAGGCTACATTTCGTGGTCGTAGGCCATTTTTTCTGTTTGGAGCCCGGTTTTCAGTTTTCGGAGCCGTCGGCCGTGTGCCTCGGTTCGGGACCGCTTAACTACTTCCGTTTGCTCCGATTTTTGGCACACATCTTCTTTCCTCCCTTTAGAGGAACACTGTGGCCTGGGAGACCACCTTCGTGGTCATACGCCGCTTTCTGTGCCTAACAGCCTGTTTTCGGGGCCCCGAACCGCATTTTGGCCCCCGAACCTTCGTTTTGCATCCGTTTTGGTCCATTTTTGGTAGAGACCCTATTTTCACTATTAGGAGGATGGTAGGATGGTGGCCGGCCACCTATTCCCCTGAAAAGCCAGTTTTCTCATTTTCTCTCTCCAAAAGCCAGTTTTTCTGACAGAAAGTTGGTTTTTCCCACTCCTAAGCCACATTTTCTGGCTTTTCATACCACCATTGTGTTGTGCTCATCTGGGAGGCCACCTTTCTGGGTAGACCGACCAGCAATTGTTCTTGAACCTTTTGACCCCTGGTCGGCCGACTAGGAGGAGTGGCCGGTAGGCCACTTGAACTGGCCGGCCTGCTTATTGCTTTTCCTCTCTTTGAGTGTAATCTAGCTGTGCCAGTTGGAGATCATTTGGGGCATCCTCCATACATGTATGGAGGATGTTTGAAGCTTCCAAGGGAAGCTTTGGCCTCTCTTCTCTATAAGAGAGGCCTTCCTCTTCATATCTAGGGGTTAGACACTTTTGCTTAATGCTCATCACCTCCCATCTCCATTGCTACTATTCCAAACTCCAAAACCCTAACTTCCTTGGTCCATTTACACTACAACCCATAGCACCACACCACCATCATCCATTCCAACCCCTTGGAAGTCATTTGCAGAGGTTGAAAGCTCATTTCCTTGGACCAAAGGCTGCTGAAAAGTTGGGCTACAAGGGTAAGCTCCTATTCTCCCCATTTTTGCACTATTTTGTTCTATATCTTAGCCCCTTTTGCTTACATTTTTGGGCTTAATCCTGAACTAAAAAAAGTCTTGTTTTGAGCTCATCTTCATGTTTGATTAAGGACTTTTCTCTATTTGAAGTCTTCTATTCCCCCTTTGTGCTTTATCCCTTTTTTGGGGCTTATTTTACATGATATATTAGCCCTGTTTTTGAGCATTTCTGGGCTTCGAGCCAAACTGTGAAATATCTTATTTTGAGCCCCTCTTCAACTTTGTTGAAGGGCTCTTTCCTATTTGAGGCCATCTACTACCCCTTTCCCTTTATCTCTCCTTTAGGGCTATTTTTGCATCATATTTTAGCCTTACTTATGAGCATATTAGATATTTTCCATAAACTTTAAAGTATCTTTTTTTGAGCCCCTCTTCAACTTTGTTGAAGGGCTCTTTGCTGTTTGAGGCCTTTTGCTGCCCTGTTTGTTCAATCTCTCTTTTAGGACTGTTTTTGCAGGATACATTGGCCTTATTTGTGAGCCATTTTGGACCTTGACCTAAACTGAAAAAAATCTTGTTTTGAGCTCATCTTCATGTTTGGCTCAAGTCTATTCTCTGTTTGGGGTCATCTTCCCCTATGCGTGCTTCATTCCTTCATGATTAAGGCTATGCATTAGAGCACTTGCATTGGCCATGGTTTGGCCTCTTAGCCATTGAAATCCAGTGGATTTTCAGTAGCTTTGACGCATTTTTAAGGGCCAAAATTAGAGGGGGGTGACCCCCTCTCTCCTTGTCTTGTTTAGGGATCTTTTAGGCCTTCCAAAGGGACCCAATTTTACATGCATTGGAGTCACTTTTGAGGCCTCATTCTGAGGGTTTTGAGGTCTGCCTTGGCTCTGTCCGAGGCCCATTTCACCATATTTTAGGTCTATGTTGCATGTGTAGACCAATCCCATTCAAGGCCCTTCAAAGAGGCCTTTCTTTGCATGTTCCATAGACCAATTTCAGGGTCAATTTGGTGAGTTTTAGGGCCGTCATATTTTATTTCTAGAGTTGGTTGTGCCATGCTAAGTGTCCTTAATTCATGTGCTTAATTACCCCTTGTATGCCCTTCCAAAGAAGCCCCTCATTTTTGCACATGTTGGCTGCATTTCAGTGATTATTTGGACATATTTTGGCATGTTTTATTCACTGATTTTTTCTGGTTTGGTGAGATTTCATATGCTTCATATGCATGCCATGTAAACCATGTTTGCTAGTCAAAGTTGCATGCTATTTTAGTCCATCAAACAAACCTGCCCAACTCATGCTTTGAACTACA